>JXSR01S047814.1:94750-106863 GCA_000969725.1 Ophiothrix spiculata
TGTATAAATTAATATTTAAAAAATTAAATCTGACGAAGACTCAGTTTCACTCGTCTCTAAGACCGCTCGCTGGTTTGCCAGCGAGCGAAAAATTAAAAGCACAATGGACAGACGTGCAGATAAGACAATCCGGGCCAGAGTAAGATTAATAATCAATTCATTCCCTTACAATTAGTAGAAGAAATAGAATGTCTTGGTGTGATTATGTAGTATTTTTTTCCGATTTTTTTACAAAATATGTGACATGGTATAGGAAACCAAGTGAAACCTAGAGAAGCTTACACGTTATTTAGTTCATATGTTTCCATACTCATAAACAAAAATTACTTTACCTTACTCCATAAAGTATGATGCGGAATTCTTCAGTCAAGGTAATCGGTAACATGCATGGGTTATTCCTTTCCAAAATTGAGTAATATGTGATTACTCACTCAGAAAAGGGGGACTTTTAGACGATTTGCAGACTGAGATATCAGGCTTTGAAGTTGAGAAGTGGTAAAATTTTCGTCTGGGGGTAAATTTGAGATTTTATGATATTATGAATCTTCAAAGTTTTAAAAATCTTCCTACCAAGCCGTTTTCTATAAAATTGCGAAAATGATGATTTTATGACAATTTTCTAACACCGTGTCAATCTCCTTTTCGCAATTTTGTGACCGGAAGAAAAAACATCCTCGAAAACAGGACGTTTTCTCACTGTCAGAGAAGTGAAAATTTAAGCTGACTCAGCTCAAATTTTCCCTTCTCTGACCGACTGTCCTAGGTATATAATTAAAGATATGTCAAATTTGATGATGATTGAGTGCTCCTAAGTATCCGTTGCTGAGGATATATAGTTGAATAGTAATCAATAAAATTGATGCTTTCACAAACCCAAACTTTAAAGCCTGTTTTCTCCAATTGTGGGAAAAGTGATCAAAACGCTCTTACTAAAATAGCTATATCTTCGGAACGGATTGTCGTATCGAAATTTTGACGTCGGAACCACTCAGGTTTTTTGAAGAGGCTTTATAAAGTATTTCCAGCATCAACTTCAAGTGGGTTAGTTATGCATGATCAACAATCATTGTGTCAATCATTTTACCAAACGTTCTTTAAAAAAGTAATATTTATAACTACGTAAAAGAAGCAATGCATAATAGTGTAATATGTATATTTTTAGATAATCACGCTTTGATGGCTTTGGTTTTGTTCTTGCTGTTTGGAGTGTTCTTCTTCTTCTTCTTCTTCTTTTTTTTCTTCTTATTTTTCTTCTTCTTCTTCTTCTTCTTCTTCTTCTTATTGTTCTTATATCGGCATCAAAGGACGATAGACAACCGTTATTTTCAAGGAAATATTCCACTCATTCAATAAATATAATATTTATGACCACGTGCATTTAAATTATTTATCTTTTTCTGGAATACACCTTGTAAACCTTGTTCCTATATCAACATACGGGTGAAATTTATCTTTAGACTTAAAATAATGATGGCAAACATACAATTATTTGTTTTTTAGTTGGCCAACATTTTGGGTCCGGTTTCATTAAGAGATTATCAAAGCAGGGCCTCTTAAATGGCGGCCCACGGGCCAAATCCGTCCCACTGACAAATGACAGTTGGCCCCTCGGAATTTGCATGCAAGGTATAGAAAAGCAAGGAATGTTCGGCAGCTTTTTGCTCTTGGTCTCTATTTTGTTATGTATCTGGCCAACACTGGCCCGTAAATAAATACAAGGCACAATTTGGTGCCAAACACCAATGTAGCTCGCGCAATAAGATTGTAAGAGGTGTTACTAGTGAGGAAATGATGTTGCAATGGCTGTTATATTAAAACTGTTGATACAGTAGTATGTTAGCCTTTTTCAAGATTACGCATGTGCAATTTCAGCCTTTACCGAGAAAATGAAACCACTTTGTGCTCAATACTACACAATTTTGAAGACAGTACTCAAATGTTATATTCTCTTTATTACAGGTTGTCATACTTCGGTATTAAATATTTTCAGGCTTTCTTTCAAATCCGAAATTTCCCCATTGTCATCTCTGAAGTAAACACTATATATATAGCTCGTGCACCTGCACGCGAGTAATGACTATGACAGCTAAGAGACCAGATATCACAATCTTCTCTACCAAAACAAAGACGGTCATCATCATAGAGCTGACGGTCTCTATGGAGGAGAACCTTAAGAGAAAGAAGTGCAAATACCAAGATCTAGTGGCTGACTGTGAAAACAGAGGATGGTCTACATACTACTTTCCAATATAAGTAGGAAGCAGAGGCTTCTGCAATACGTTTAACCCGCCAAAGTCTGGACCAAAGTCCAGAGACCTCAAAACACTTATATAGACAAAGAAATACTGTATCAGGTGAATTTTTCCCTACCAAGCCACCTTCACAGAGAGATATAAACCAGAAGTGCTTATCTTAAAATGGATATAAGTAGGCTCCGAAGGTGGCAGCACTGGTGTTCTACCAATGAACTATTCCTCATTTATTGATCAGATTTTTAATAATATAGATTTTAAAATATCATAATATAATCATGCCTGACATCAATTAGACTGAAAGTACTTGCTTATTGTGGGTGCAAGGATACGACTTCCAAATGCAACGAGTTAATGATCGGACTATTTATTTTTTTCTTCAATTTGTTTAACTTTGTTTCACAAAATTCGATAAAAATAATATTCTTTTGATGAACTTTTCACTCAAATAATATTGCATTATAAACACTGCTCGTAACTGATTGTATGGTATGAGTTATTGTGACCAAGCTATTGATAAAACACTATGAATAGTTAAGCATAAATAAAATGAAATAGTCAGGAATCATCAATATCATAATAATGTTACAGAGGCGTGTATCTCATCCATTAATTTGAACACAGTATAATAAGGTATCAAAAATGAGGGTGCAAGACTGACAAAGGACAAGACAAGGTATAATGATGAAGCGTGCTTATTGTTGTTTTTGTCGTTTCTGTTGCCGTTATGATGTTGATGTGTTGTTCTTGTTCTTGTTGTTGTTTTTGTTGTTGTTGTTGCCGCTACTGCTTTGTGTAGCCGGTTCAATGAGTTAATTAAAATGTCATTCCCTATTAATTTATTTAAAATTCATTCCGTATGTAGCAATAGATTATAATGTGATAATTCCGACCATGCCAATATGAACGATGGAAATAAATAACCAACAGGATGATACTATTACTTTCTACCTGAATAATTCATAATAATTGCCATTTGATGTTTTTCCATTCAAATTCTAAAATGGATTTGACGTACAATACTTTGCTTTTTGCCTTTTAAATGAGTTTATTTCTATTATTCATAGGTTTCAAACCATGTGAATAAATTATTGATTTCGACAAAAGGTCAACTTTGAATAAATATGTTGGATGTTTTGTACTTCTCAAGATAGAGAAGCACTTTGAATTGCTTGTGTGTTTGTATCGTTTATACACTATTCAGTCTATGAATCCATTCAAAGTTTGGACCCTACAGTAGTCTTACAAAGAGGGGTTGTTAGCACTCTACGGGTTTTGTTTGGCTGTACACTGTAAGAAATATCTGTAATTTTGGGTTTCGCATTGTCAGGTTCAGATTACTTATACAGGAAACTAATTCAGACATTTTGTATACCATTGCAATAATAACACCACTAAATATAATGATTTAAATACAGCACTACAATGTGTCCCAGAATGAAGTTATCAAGATTTCAACGCTACATTATTCAAAAACCATTATTATTCCAGACAATGAAACTTGATGACAATAATGCCTGATGTCTTGACGTGCTGTGGTGCAAAAATAAAGAAAATCCATGCATTGGTTTTCTAGAAGTGAGCGTTTGAAGCTCCAAAGGAGTTTGGACACTTTTCCCAGTTTTGGTAAGTTGTAAAAATTCCACTGCAACGAAGAACGCCATCTGTACAGACATAATCATGATAATTTTTGTTCAATTATAAGTGTTTTTGTTTCTAAGATTATTTTAACCTAAATCTGGTTCCTTTTCATATGTAAAAATCATGTAATAAATCTTATTAAGTAATCGTTTAGGAAAATCGTTTAACGGGCCCTTTGAAAGCACGCTAAAGGGCTGGTACCATGGTAGCAGTGGTTATGGGAATATGGTATAATTAAAAGTACATATATCACCTCATTTGTTAAAGGAGAAAAGAGTATCATGATTGACCAATATCTGCAAAGTGCAGGTATCATTGACACAATGGAGAGATTTATTGAACATTTCCAGGAGCCAGTTATCCTCATCGCACGAGTAGCCCATCGTAAAAATGTCAGAAAATATAAATCTTATGGTATCAGATGGCAGAAGGAACTGCAATAAAGAAGCATGTGGACGCCAAGGTAGAAGCCGAGTTAACAATAATAGCTGAACCTTTATTAAGACTCCAAGGCATCATCAAGGAGAACCAATATGTGAAACAAAACAGAAATGTTGGTAAAAGATGACATCCTTGCTCGCATACTTCTGCTGAAAATTACCACTGGATTTTTATGACCTCTCTAAACTGGAAAAAGTGTAATAGCTGAACCTTTATTAAGACTCCAAGGCATCATCAAGGAGAACCAATACAGAAATGTTGGTAAAAGATGACATCCTTGCTCGCATACTTCTGCTGAAAATTACCACTGGATTTTTATGACCTCTCTAAACTGGAAAAAGTGTCCAAACTCCTCTGGAGCTTCAAACGCTCACTTCTAGAAATTTAATGCATGGATTTTCTTCATTTTTGCACCAAAGCAAGTGAAGTTATCAGGCATAATTGTCATCTAATTTCATTATCTGGGATAATATAGTTTTGGAATTATACGGCATTTAAATTTTGATAACTTCATTCTGGGACACACTGTATACATTCTATTCGTACTCGTAGATTACGGGCCATGTAAAATTAGACATTTCTAAACAGGAAGTAAAAACGCAAACGAGACTGATCCTGCTCTCTAAATACCTTAACTTACATCCTTTGCAATCATTTTGATTAAAAAATCGGCGATACTTCAAAAGAAAGGGTGAGGTAGGGGTGAATGTGGGGTAGGGTAAGCCGTCATAATCCAAGTGTAGGGGTGATTGTCGTCAATCAAATTTTAAAATATATGCTTTATGGATCTGAAAATTACAGGACCTGCTTGATTATCATTTTCCTTCTTCATAAGCAAGAGCAACAACAAATTAACCTTATTTGGTATTTCAGGGCTGTTGTACTTTATGACATCGTAAAGTACGTAACTCATGTGTCGATTGAAATAATTCCGGTATGTACTTGAAAATGATATATTTTTCTTAAATACCAAGCAACTCTACTTTATTATATAGTATAAATTTAAAAATTGTAGTGAAGGTGGTACCCAACACCCCTAAGTAGTGTTTAAAAAAGGCTCCGTTAGATTAGGATTAGCATTTACATATTTTACGCTCGAAATTTTAAAAAATAAAACTAATGTTTAAATTCGAGTGCCTGGTAGTTGTTTTAACTTACATAACATTCTCTTCAAAACTTAAAAGTTTTGAAGAGAATGTTATGTAAGTTACATTGTTTTATGTCCGTAATCAGTTGGTAATATACACAATGTTCCACATTAAAATATCGAAATACCAGAGCAGTGAGCAATAGTTGCATTATTAACTATTTCGCATCATTCATTTCTTCCTATGGGAATGTTAGTAGAGGAAGTTGTTTAAAGCTTTAACGAAGAAATTATCCCTAATATAAATAAGATCTAGGTTTTTGTATAACGATTTTTCATTTAGATCCAACCGCTCATGATTCGCTGCAGGTAGATCGTCCAATCATTTCACTTCATTTAGTGGCAGCCTTTTTCAGGCGCACATCCTATCGGTACTTAGATTGTAACATTTACCCTTTTTTCAGCTTCCCATATCCTGGGTGGGGCAGAATACAAATTTGGTGACAGTTTTAAATGCAAGGAGGAAGACCGGATCACCCGGAAAAAAAAACCTGTGGAAGCGAGAATGAACTGAACAAAATGCACATACAGCGCCGGGACCGGGTATCGAACCCGGGACTAGGTGGTGCTAACCCGCTTCCCTAAATCAATATCAATTGTTGTAATCTTGCATTTCGGGCAAAATTCATCATTAAAGATTGATTACTATACAAACAATCCCATAGGCAGAAATGCATGATGGGGTGCACTCAATATCTTCTTTGAATCCCATACAACTGTAGTTACTGTATATATTTGCTTTACAACGTATTTACATACATACAGATATGATTCATTTGTCATACTTGTAAAATTCATTTGACGTCATTTGTGTATGTATATTATATATAATAGTTCTTCAAAGTCTCTCGTTTGGTACTTAGGTTTTTGAAAGTTTCCTAAGAGCTTTTTAAGGGTTTCAAACTTCAACATTAAGTGGATTAGCTATGCATGCTTATTAATCAAATGTCAATCATTTTTGTGAAACTTATCTTTTTAATAATATTTATACCTAAAAACGGTAATTTATAATAATATTTTTGTAGGAGGGGTGTGAAGGAAGTTGTGTGGGATGTGAAAGGGTGGGGTGTTTGTTTGTGTGTGGGGGTGTTGTGGGGGTTCGTTTGTTTGGTTTTTGTTGTTAAGGTTGCTGCTGGTGTCGTTGTTGCTTATTTAGCTAATGGCTCATTCCAGTGAAAACTAAACCTTTTGGGATTTCAAGCCAAAAATCAGCTTTTTTATTCGACCATATGAGCAGTTTTTTCAGTCATACGTTTGTTACTCGGTACATGAAAAGTATTTTCTAATCAGACATTGTGATTTTCCTCTATCCGTGCATGAATGAGCACATGTTTTAATTCAAAAATGTCACAAACGTTACCAAAAAGTTACATCAAAATGTCACAAACGTTACCATACTTTACCGAACAAAACATTGCATTAAAAGAAATCCTGACAATAGAATTTCCTACCACTTTTATGAAGTATTTGTAAATATGTTACCCATCATCTGTGTAAAGCGCAATGAAAAATTCGCTAACATGTCAGAGAATTTTTACTTTGAAGTCATTTGGAGAAAAAAAACATTTCCGTGCTAGGTCACAAACGTTACCGAACGTTGCATGAAATTTATTCAGTATTTGGGCAATTATCTTAATCTTTAAACACCTGCATGTCTATCATTATCAACAACAAACTCGTTGATATAATGTATGCTATGTTCTGTGGCTATTTAAAAGTGAAATTTCTCAATTTTTCGGTCACAAACGTTACTTTGGAATCACCCTAATACTTTAAATGTATGTGAACTATTTGAAACAACAAAGTTTAACATTGATATTTGTAATACTGAAATGTGTATGCATCATACTATTTATTCACAAGGCAAATTGAAATACCACTTTTATAATTTGCAAAAGTTGTCATACGTTTGAGTCAAATTAACAAAATTCATAATTCACGGATTTAAACACTAAAGTAGCAATTAGCTGTATAAACAGAATCACTAATGCTTAATATAAAAACATTGGTATGCATTATTATATTTTTGAACTTAGCCACAGCCATGACTGAGTTCGTATTTAATCTAAATGATTGATACCTCATTGAGAAAATTAGAAATCACTGCAGCATAATTCATCGACCTATATTTCCAACTAAGTGGGTTTTAAAACAATATCTTGATACAGAATAACACAACTACTTAAAATCAATTACTAACGTTCTATTCGTTTTATCATTATAGATTTGAATTACTTTCGATGGAAGGTGATTTTCATGATTGTCGTCTTTTTTACTTTGAAGACAGTAACAATTGCTTATGGATTTTTTTGTAAATATCAAGTTTCCATTTATTGTATTATATAAAATCATTATTATTACAAGACCATTCAAACATAAAATGCCAATGAACTATGAAACAAGAAATAAGGCTCTATTAGTATGATTAAAAGAAACCTTGTGATATTTAGATGGCTTAAATGAAGAAGAAAATATACACAATATAAGACAGAATCCAAAAGTTTTGTTGAAATTGTAATTGCAGTTCATCCAAAAAAGGTTATTAATTTAGCGGTAGATCTTCACAAAAACTGGCGCACAGAAATAATTCAAAATAATTCCTTTTTGAAAAATTATGCAGGTTGGTCTAATTGGACCAAAGAAACCAATAGCAAAATAATAAAAACTCTTTAGACTTATTGATTTTGATGACCTAACCATAGTTTTGAATGTTTTGCTATAAATACTCTTTCTATGCTGGTTCAAAGGAAATAGCAAATCTTTTTAGTGAGTTTCTCAGGTCAAAACTCAGATACTTTGGGACACTTTTCTTCCAAAAAATGTTTACTTTGTGATCATAAATCAATAATAGGTCAGAAAAAGTTTAACATACCACTAAATGAGAAGAACATCACACATTTAAATATAATTCAACACAGTATTAAATATGTACATTTTAAATCCATAAAATTATACATTTTTGGAAATTTATATTACAAGGATATCAAATATACAAATGATTCATGTACTAAAATTACCTTAAAAATGTGTGTTGATTTTACTCTTTTACAAACCTCTAAACAGCTACCAACCTAAATTAAAACAGGTATGGATTTAAAATGATAGAACATAGAGAGCTCTAATAAAAATGAAGCTGTTCTCTCAATTTCCATACGATGAAATATACAAGGTGGTCAAAAGTCAATATGTATGTGTTATAGCATGCGCCTTTAGGGCGAATGCTATAACGCATTTAACCCACAATCACAAGCGAATTGTCAAGGGACTATGATTTTTTGCCCAATTATGTGTCTAGAAAAGACTTGTTATCACAAATTTTAATTAGGATACCATCACGGTTTTCAGTTCCAAGAACAGGTTAATTTGCAATGTCAGTGGCAAAAATTCCTAATCAGACCAATTATTACATACGAATTTTCTATATTAGGCAAGGTCATTATACCCCATGGTGCTGATGATATAGAGACCAACATAAACACATGTGTGTTCAATTTATAGGCCTGGAAATTTTGACCCTCACAAACAAGCTGCATGACTACATAAAATTTAGTCAAACAAACACAGTATTTTTTAATCAAACCTTTTAATATAAAATGCAACTTGCACTACGTTATCAAAACTGATATGTAATCATGATAATATAGAAACATTTCTACATACTAGGAAAACTATGTTCATGATACAATTGATACAGTATATGACCATGTTGGACAAAAGAAACTGACACATTCAAGACAGTTAGGCACTCCTGCAGGAAATACATCTGTGGAAATGGACCAAAACTACCCTTAGGCTGCGATCACATAGAAGTATACGGTATTCACTATACGCTCCCAGGACAGGCACTCATATTTGAAATTAAACACTAAACACATGAGTGCCTCCCCTGGAGCGTATAGCGAATACCGATGCGTATTATACTTCTATATGATCGCAGCCTTAAGTCATAATCATATATACATGTTTAGGGACATGGTCAGTCCTGTCATATTTTTTTATATATAATTTTCCCATGACCTTGTTAATTTTTTGGCGTGCCGAGCATTATTTTATTTTCGGACTAGTAGACCACAGTTCAGTTTTTACCCGCGGCAACCTTATTTTATTTTATATTTTCGGACTAGCGAACCTTTTGATTAAATTCAAAAAATCGCTAATTCGAAAATGAAAAGAGGTCCATAAGTCCGAAATTGTTTGCTAATCGCAAGTGTAAACGCTTTTCTATTTTATTTAGATCAATTGAGTTTGTGTGTAACAGTTAGAATTGTATGTTCACCAAGTTTTATTACTAGGTTTTTTGCTTTAAATGAAATTAGCGAACATACAGTATTGTTGCACACAAAATCAATAAACCCAAACAAAATAGGTAATACGGTAGAAAATAAATTCCCTACTCAATACTACAATAGGTAACTAATGCAATAATTTGCATTTAAAATTCGTCATTTTTCATTCTCTATTTTAATAACAGGAAAACATATAATTATGAAAAATCACCAAAATTTGCCCGTTTAACAGTAAATATTTTTTATTTCAAATACCAGATGCCACCTTAATTGAGATTTAACAGTCAAGTTCTTCAAAGTATATCCGAAACGCTGTTTTAACATTGGCTAGATAATATTACCGCCTTGAAACTAGCAAAGAGATTATTTTCAAACAGAAAATAACATTAAATGAATTACATTTTACCAAATTGTTTCCGAGTGTCAAGCCTTTATTTTTGTACAATTTAAAACAAAATAAAAGGATATAAATGAGGTGACGAATTAATGTCAAAACCGTCATATCAATTGTATGAAATAGGAAAAGCCTTTTAGTGATTTATCAATTCACAATTACTCTAAATCCGCATCACTTGACAAAGGAAAATATCATACTTCAAACGCGTGTCTTAAATGATTGAAACAAATTGGATATTCGAATGGGGTATAGCGTTATCATTATTACTATATATAACAGATGCATTACAGTATTAAGTAAAATAATAAAGAAGCCGATGATGTAACAACCGAAATACGACATTCTCCTCAGTTTTCTCCTTAATGAATGAAACAGTACTTTATTGTGTTTTATATGACATAAAACTAGTGCCTTGTAAATCTAAGAAATGCGTGATGAACTTATTACTTCAGCACTCCTTAAAGAATTGACCTCGTAGGGTATTTTTTTCGTATCCAACAACTTTCTCTACATTTATAGAACATAAAGATATAAATTTAAATTTCGTTATTCGTTCTCTTAATTCGGTAAAATCAGATTGTATATTTTAATCAACAGATCAACTCCCAATTTACATATATAAACAGCATAAGGGATTGTGATTTGAAACGTATTACTCTTGTGAATAAAAACATAAATTAGCCGACTTTATCCCTTTGCTGTGTTTTGTTTACTTCGATTGGTCCGTGACGGACACATGCCATTAGATCCATGATGAAATCATTTGCTTAATTGAAACTTATTAAAATAAGTTTGAAATCTGCTAGTTTATGTTTTTATTCACAAGAATAATTATCAAACACACATTTGCAAAGGTCAATTGCATAAACATTTTGTTTCACGGATAAGGGCATCTTCAAGAATATAATGCACAAAGTGTGCTTCAGATGGAGAAATCCAAAATACGGTACTCTCCTCAACATCTATGCACATGCCTGTGATCTGGAGGTTACTATGGTGAACCTGTGTGACAAGTGCAGCATAATAAAGCAGACAAAAAATGACAAAAATCAAAATAAAGTATTTGTTTGTTCAGTTAGTCAATTGACAAATTAACAACACATTTGATATTCGCTAATTAGTCATGTAATTAAACATTATCAATTAACTAATAATCAATTGATTACAAATTGAATATTTAGAGATGGAAACTATTTTTTTAAACACCAAAAATTGTTTTTCAACATTTTAAAGACATTTACAGCATTTTTTCATTAATTATGAAAAAATCGCTTTTTATGACTAATTTTAATTAGTCAAATTATACATGTTTTTGACTAATTAATATTTTCAGTGTACGATTCGCCGAATATAAAAGCAGGAGTCATTATCCCAAACCGTCCTATAACATATTTCGAATCTTTAATTTGTTTTTAAAAGATTGACATTTCAGGTGAGAGCATCTATTCTTGTATAGAAGATATGTAACAATGAATTCAAACACACAGTTCATTCATTACGTTGTTTATCCTTAAAGCATCTGATGGATCAGTGCAGAATCACCATATAGCTATTTTGCGACTATCACTGAGCTTTATAGTAAACAAGAGTATTCAGTTTCCTTGCTTTAGGCATTAGTGCTGTTCAATTATTAAAGTCTCTATTTTCCTAATGGAGATATATGTTTGCCATTTCAAGGCGAATTATATGTAGAATTGAGTTCCGAATAGCATTCTCTCAACTTAAATAGAATCATTGCATTTACTAAGAATCACTTGTTGAAGTGTTTGCGTCTATAATATCCAACTATTTTAAAAGTGCGTTTATCATCAAGAATGAAACATAACGGATTTCTGTGTATTTTAAAGATACTTATATTTGCTCTTAAACGTTATCAAAATATCAACCTGTTTTGATGCTTCATTTTCTCTCCAATGACTTTCTATCATGCATATGAGTTTCAGAATTCT
>JXSR01S047822.1:1899-17316 GCA_000969725.1 Ophiothrix spiculata
TCCCGGTATATACCCGGGAAATGAAAATTAAATTGCTCATTAAAAGCTCATTTGCATAGGCTCTGCTGCCTGACCGAACATTTCAATTAAACAACCTACATTCAATACGATATCTTATAAGGCATGATGAGCACCTAACATATTATAGATTGAGCAATTCCTGTGCATATAGACATAATGTAATGATCAATACAAAATAGATTGATCATATTCTTATGTATTGATTAGTATCTGGTCTCCACAATACAGCATCAGTATCTAATAAGCAAAGAATAATGATAAATTGATGTGGAAGGTTGATTGAGAAAAAAACATACAGTATATGACACCCCACAAGGTTATTAGAAAATTTAATTGCATTTTTACGTCAAGTTAATTGCAAATTAAAATGTGTATTTTTATCCATTTCTGAAACATATGTCCTTGCATATAAGCTCATATAATAACATTTTTCATACATTACCCCATTTTGTCTTTATTCTTGTGATTAAGAAATTCATTTCTGACAGATTTTATGCTTAAAAGATATATATTAAGAAGAGTAAATGGAAATCAAAATTTGTGTTTAATACCTTGACAGTAAAGAATGTGGAAATACAATTATTACAGGATGTAGCAATGTTTATAATTTGATTTACTGCAGCTAAAAAGGGAAATTTACTACATGTAGGGCAATTTTTAGTATAGTATTTTTGCTTTTTGAGCATTTTTAATGCTTTTTGTCAATCTTGTTTAGATCTTTGTATCAGAATGTTGCTCACATTTTTCTTATAACCCATGTGACATTTCACAGCCAAGATATGGTTCATTTTGGAAATAACAGTGAAAATGTGTCTATTTATTGTAACCATGATTTTTACGATCTTGTTCCAGCCCAAAAAGTATTTATCATTGTCAACAACGATAATTAGAAATATATACCTAAATATTTTGAAATGCAGGGTTTGAATTTGACAATGAAACTTTGCATGCTGTCATTATGTCGCTATACTCAAATGATGCAAAAATCTCAAAATGTTTGGGAAAATCGGGGATGATGCTGAACTTGTCTAATGCCCCTTTAAATTTAGCTGAAGACTGTCAGTTTTAGAAGTAAAAAGTATCTAAACCTTACTACTTTTTCTATGTATGCTGTAATCTTGAGCTTTAATACATTTAAGGTATCTTGAAAAATGTAATGTCTCCCCTTTTAATATGCTCTATATCATTTTGTAGTAAACACATTTTTTAGATATTTTCTTGGATAAGATAAACCAAATTACATCAGCCTCTAAGGTGTTCATATTTGTGAAAGTCAAAAACTGTAAATACAGTAGAAACTCATTATAACGAAGTTGTTTGGGACAAACAAATCATTTCTTTATATCCAAAATTTCGTTATATCAGGGTATAGTAAAATGGTACAGGAAAATTTCTACTTTATAACAGGGCTTTCCTTACATCAGATTTCGTTATAATGAGTTTCTACTTTAGCTTCATATAACATGGATGTGTGTATGGAACTAAAATACTAAATGTTTATTTACAAGTTCATGGCTTTCTAAAATGTATCAAGTGCTTGGAGTTGTAATTTTCTGTTCATGATATAATTGAAGTGGATATATGTGAATTAGATAACACATCTTGTCCCTTGTTTCTATTTTTGAAAGAAGCTTATTCACAGATTGTTATTGACATTTCCTGATGTCTTCACAATTTTGAAAGTAGGAGGAATTGCAAATTGATCAATCCAGTTAAAAATGAATCAAACCTTTCATATTTGCACAGGATTAAATTCAGCTGGCAGAATATGTTCCATTGTTTGAAACAGAATTGAGCATTAAGAAGGGAATGCTCTCTGTAGGACTATACCAATTTTGTGCAATAAAGCACCCACTGCTAGGCAAATTGGGTGTCTTTTTGTCATTTGTTTCCAAAAAAGCAACTAATTCAGCACAAAGGATCTATAATAGAACCCACCCATATAGATACAAAAATTATGAAAACACTTAAAATCTTTGAGCACCCCTCTATACCATTTTTCTGTGAATTCAGAGCCATAACAGTTGAATAACATAATTTCCAAAATGTGTTTATTGGCATTAACTTTCAAAATTTCTTTACACCTTTAGCATTATGTAGATGGTCAAAAAAAAAGAAGAAGAAAAAATGAGTTTGACTTGATTCAAATATTTTGTACACCCCAGGAATTTTCTTTCATCATTACAGTTTGCTTTTCTCTTTTCTTAGGGTGATGATGACATCGTGTTTGGAACCTATTACCATCCAAACGGGAAGCAGTTTACATGCATCCAACAAGGGGGACAGAGGTTCTATCTTGATAACTGGGACACACAGGTAAATATTATAATACCTTACTATAAATCAGTAGGTTGTGAGTTTGAGTCTCGCTATGATGACATTGTATTTGGAACCTATTACCATCCTAACGGCAAACAGCTTACCTGCATTCAACAAGGGGGACAGAGGTTCTATTTCGATAACTGGGACACACGGGTAAATATAACAATACCTTCAACATCTTACTATTGAGTTTTGGTATAGCCAAAGGTATATGTATGTTCTATGAAGCTTGAAAATGTGTCTTGAGCTGCACATACCCGTACTTCCATCAATGTTTGTGTAAGTGACCCCCCCCCCCCTTTCCGGGGTAGGAAGTAAAGAGAATTTAAATGCCAGTAAAATTATGTCCATAATATAAATTTTGTTTTCATTTAACACTATGCATCTTTGATTTTACCCAAGAATGACCAGTTTAAAGCTTCAAGAATATGCCAGAAATATCCAAGCTGACATCGCTTTTCCCTGTGAATTCACAAACCAAGATTTTCCTAAGGGACACACAGCAATGATAACATACAATCAGTGCCTCATCTTGCAATGTTACTGGTTGCTATGGTAACAAGAGAAGACTTATCATTACTTTTCAGCAATACTTTTGTATTGAATTTATATTTGAATTTGTATTGCTTGGAAAGAATTGCAATATCGGTTAATGGTACTTGCCATGATGACTAATTTTTAACTTGGCTTTCTTCTACACTTATTGATTTTAAAGCAATACTATAAGATTTTGATCAAAAATGTTTTATAGTAAAAACAACATAAAACGGAGGAATGTGAATACTTAAAAGCGTTATCAAGTGTATTTTGTGGAGAAAAAAATGTTTTGCCACCAAAAATGGATAAGAAGCACATGCATGCTTTCCTATACTACTAATACATGTGGAATTAAATTCAGGATCCCGAATTTAATTCAAAATATGGCCATTACAGAAAAAGTAAGCATCTTTGAACCAAATCGTTTGGAGGGTATTCATATCTACCAAAAACAAACCCAATAAGCCCCAAAAATCAAAAGTCATGGATGACAGGGGGCACTTCATTTTTAACACTTTATAGTAATGCTTTAAATGCATTTTTTGAAAGAACTTCCATACTAATTAATACCCATAACCATTTCTGCAGATTTTTCAAATAGAAAAAAACCAAACACTATTATTTGTGTTTTGAAATAATATTTTAGTGGCAAAGTATTAATTCATTGGTAGTGCCTCTAGAAAAAAATCCAGAATTTCTTTTTACATTTACAAAAATATTTTTGAGAAGAGGGCTTTGTTTTGAACATGTATTAAATCATTCTATAGCAAGGGTCAATTTATTCTCTGCCTCCAAAACAAAATTTTCAGAGTTACTTTAGAATAGACCACGCAAGGAAATAACTTTGCATCCTAACCCTTAACCTTAATCCTAATCCTAACATCCTAACCCTTATCCTAAGAACATATGGGGCTTATTAGTCTATTCTAAAGTTATGCCAAATTTTCGCTTCCAAACATTTTGTAATGACATCAAACTACATGTATACACTGGCCACAGGTGTTGTTGGTTTTAGACACCTTCCCACACTGTTTTGGGTTACATATCGATTTTGTGTTTAGCCACGCCCACCGTTATGGGTTTTACACACCCTTTTGGGTATTTTAGACTTTTTTTCATTGTAAAAGAGCCTTTAATACCAATTTTGTAGACACCTTTCTCTTGTTGGCACCTTTTTCTCACGTAGCCGCCCATAGTTTGACGTTACAACAAAATGTTTGGTAGTGAAAACTTTTGTTGGGAGGCTGAGTATAAATTGACCCTAATTCATGTCAAATCATGAAGCACACTCTTATATGATTAGAAAAGTAACAATTCAGGAAAATAGAAAACCTACTTGACAGTTCTTATATTGTGTGTTTGTTTTTATCCTATATATCTTTCCTTGGTTTTAATTTAACTTCCATGGGTTTTTATAACCATATGCAGGTGTAGGGGGCATTGCACCACCCACCCACCCCAAAACAAAAATTCCCGATAGGGTCATAAAGAGAACCCAAGAAACACCAAAACACCTGTATAAATGTTGTTTTGCTGATTAAATACTAGTTACACAAAATGCTTGTAAAAAGGTACTGAAACTTTTTTTTTTGCATGTCACTTTTTCAAAACCACTGAAAGTAGTTTAGGGTTGGGTTGACGTAAAAAAACAATCCTCCAAAGGGCCATTTTTTAAAAATCATGAAATAATCCTGGTTAGGCAAAAAATAAATAAATTGTTTGGTTGTCCTCCACTACATTTTTTTGAGCAAGAGCGGACAGGCTGATTTTTTTTTCAAATGTAAGTCAAAGCTACACCAAATTATGGCCTCTATAAAGATGCAAATAAGTCTTCTGTGCCGAAAAATCTCTTTGTACAAGTTTGAAACCAGTATTAAAAGAGCAAACAAAATTATCAAAGAAAAAATATGAAATATGAAAATTAGGCACGGCATACTTTTGTACAGTTAAACTTTTTTCCAGTTTTGAAATATACGGGCGGGCGGTGTAGGACAACCAAACAATTTTTTTTTGGCCTTATGGGTCTGACCATGTGGGTTGTGTAATCATTGCTAGTAACTTTTTTGAAACAGCATTTTGTTACTGCATTTGTAGTTATACTTTTATGAAATTAAAGAAACATTTGGTGTGATGATATAATAAATCATTAAGTATCTTTACAAGTAAAATTGGTGATTAGTTTGAAAATAGGAAAAGTACATTTTTGATTTTACATTTAGCCTTGAGATTTAGAGAAAAGAAATGAGAAGAAAAAATGGATCTATCTTAGTTTTTGAGTACTTGTGCTGTTTTAGTTCAATATCATTAGTTCTTCAATTTCTTTCCAGTGGTCAGAACACTTGACTTAAAATTGAAAGGTTGCAGGTTCAAGCCAAATTACTACAACCTTGCTACACCCCTAATTGGGAACAATTCAGACATCTTATTTTTACATGTTGAGATGGTGATATAATTGGCTAGAACATGTACTTAATTAGCTTTAATTGGAAGCACACTTCCATTATTTTCACCTTAGGATGACACCATACAAGTGAAGAGCTGAAGATATATACCTTTTCGCACAACAATAATCTCCATGACTACAAAACTGATGTCGTTAACATAATGGATGGAAAGACATTGACATTTTAAAGCTTATTAAATTATTAAGGTGTTTGGTCCACGCATACTGGTACGCCCTTGTTTTGTTTTCGCAAATGCAACAACAGGCATGCGCAGTATACGCAGAATAGAGTTTTGGAGCAACATAAAGTCACTTTTTCTCATTTTTCGTTAAAAATAGGTCGGTGACCCCCACTTTTTATTTTGTTAATTGAAAGAATAAACTTTTGTGCAAATTTTGAGAAAAAATTGACAAAAGATTTTGGTGAGAAGTTTTTGAATCAACACTAAATAATGTCACTTTTGTCACATTTCCCATAGACCCCTGTACTAATTTTTTCCAAAAATGCTGTTTTTAATTCAACTCGCATGCAAAAACGAGTCCGGTGACCCCAATTATTTTTATTTTAAAAATCGGTTCTACATCGATAAAATATCATTTATGCCGATTAGAAAATTTTGGGCAGGTCTATCATAGACACCTTAATATTATATACAGACCCATTCCTCATTTCTGATGATGCATAACATTCACTTATAAATACCATGATGCAAATAGTGAAGTTTTCATATTATAATGTGTAAATTCATCTCCACATTTCTTTGTGAAAGACAATATATAATCATATTTCAGAGAAGAGGGGGAACTAATATATTTGCAGCACTGTTTTGCAAAACTAATTTTTGTTCTATTTTATGTAGGAGACCTGCAGCAGCTGAAGAAGTAAATCCCCCTCCCTTAAGGAGAATGAGAGGTACATAATGGATATAACATTTTGGACCTTTATTCCACATTTTGTAACATAAGTGGTGTTTACGGTGAAATTTACTTTAATTTTATTTGTTAGCAAAAGTAAATTAGATTTACCTCTGCTTTTCTTTTCCTTTCTTCAGAGACTCTTTCACATATTTACTGATGTATTTGTTCTTTCTTATATTTTGTAAACAGGAATGGCGGCAATGTCCACAAGATTGGAGCGTTAAGGGATACTTTGTTCGAGATGGCGACCCTGTTCCTAGTGCATCGTATGTTGGGGAAGGAGAAGGTATGCGTGACATGCCACAGAGAGGAGGGGGTGGAGGAGGAGGCAGAGGAGGAGGACGAGGAAGGGCGAGGAATTCTGTAGAGGATATTGATGTAACTGGTGGATTAGGCGGAGCTAATGATGACAGAGCGGGAACACTGAAACACCCTACAAGAGGGACGTTGCTTACATACGTATTTGAGGTATGGTGAAATAAACTTTGAGATTAGATGCAAAATTTAAATGATGCTTGGGATAATTAGGCTAGAACATCCAACATTGATTGGGCCCCTGGACGCCTGGCTGTGAAACACGATACTCTGGTCATTTATCGTTGTTCCCGTTATGGCGTTGGGTCGCTAAGCTTGCTGCGCACTATACTTGCAGATTTTTTGCTGGCATCTCTGAATAAGGTTTGTAATTAGAGGCACAGTTGAGGGTGAGGGTGGGATAATAGGATAGGGCAGGAATGCTGAAATATTCGACAAGAGGGACATTGCTTACTTATTCATTCGAGGTATGGTGAAACAAGGTTTGAAATGAGAGAGGAGTTGAACCCGGGGGTTGGACAAGGCAATCGGGTAGTTGTGGTACCGTATCGTTTATATTAATCGCCCATGCTCTATTAATTGGCCACCCTGAAAAATTTCAAAGAAAATATGTTAAAAAACATATCCATTTGAAGCATTTTCATAGGCCTATATCATTAAGCTTACCAACAATCGCCAGTAACAGAAAACGTTACCGGAAGTTATTTGTTGAGGTTGCGATCACGGAAATGAAGTAAAAATTGTCATTACTTCTGGGTTACCGGTGGCCATATAACAGTAAGTTACTGTGATTGTTAAGCTTTCGGTGCAGAAGGTCCCTAGTTCGAACCTTGCTGGTGCCGAAAGTTGAGTTTGCTTGAAATTCCCTTGGACAAGATCCAACTACCTGTACAAAACGTGAGGAGCTGATCTGTGCAGCGATGGTGCATATGTGGGCTGATCAAGGTTTTCAGCACCCTAGAGGTTGCCGCATAACTTGAAATAATGCTTGGTGTGGAATGGAGCTTACTTGGGCTACAGTGGTCAGCGAACACCTGGAATGTGTGCTGAGACCATGTGGAATTACAAATAAGGGAGGCATAACACGTACACTATAATAAATCCCCCTGTATTTATTCATTTAAAATGAAAACTTTGAAGCAAGATCTCTCCATTTTACGTTTTTTGCTTACAAGAATCATGACTCCACCTCTGGTTGTCATATGAACCTGAAACAAGCTGCAAATATATGTTCCTTTTTGATCTGTAGTAAAACAAAATTGACTGGGCCCCACCTTAACTGGAAGCTAGTGAACTGGAGGCTAGTCATTTATTTATAAGTGGCTACACAAGTAAATGTATTATATAAAACAGCCAACTGAATACGCCAGAATAAGAACATCCCAACTCCAATAGCTCCCTTCTGTTTAGTTATGTAAAATATAAATGCATATAAATCTCTGAAAATGCTTTCAAATCACTATAAAGCATTTCCATGTCTTTATCCCGATCATAGTGTCACATTTGACCTTGTAGTTGACTTTGTTAGACATTGCTAGATAATTTTCCGAGCACATAGTTGCAGAGGGGAGCTCATGGAGTTGGGATGTTCTTGTAATGGCTGTTTAAATATAGCAACTATGTACTATAACAATTATCTAACAATGTCTAAACAAACATTTTCAGGTCAAGCTTTTCTTACATTTATCAAAGTTTTTGATTTTTATTGCTTTCGTTACAGGAGAAACGAAACATCCATTGTTATTTCGATGAAGACTCTGGAATGTGGGTCAAGATGCCTGTAGCATGGGAACAACACACAAACTTTGTCAAGCCGCTCATTTCACAAATTCAGGTAAAAATTATCCCAATCTTCAGATCAATCTGCACTTTTTGACCTATGCTATTGTGGTACATGTATCTACAGCATGAAAAAATAATGTTTTTTTCTGGGCATCAAATCTCACTCTGAGTGAACATCAAGACAATGAGATTGATCATTATTTCACATCGCAACAGAAAAGTCCATTTGTACATGTTGCATGTAAACTTTTACTTTCACTCATGAGACGAACTGACGCTTAAAGGTTTCAGATGGGAGTAAAGTTTGTTTTAATAAAGTCCATGATATATTAGCAAAACGCAGCTAGCGTGTGGTTTGATTTAAGACACTTTAAAGACTAGTATATCGGTTACGTATATAAAGACTAACTAGACACTAACAAATTAAAATAATTTGAACCTTGATGCTACCTGCATCTTGCTAGCTAGTATATCATGGGCACCACACATTGAATTGCATAAGATATGCACCTTTAAAACATTTTAAGTGTCAACACAATCACTTTTTAGCACTCACTGCGCTGAGTAGAGTTCTCAAAACGGTCTACAGAGATATTTCTATGATTTGGATTGAATGAAGATTTTCACCATACAATTTTAAACTGTTGTCTTTCTCAGTTCTTGCACTGGATTTCTAGCCCCCACATTTGCTGGTTTACAAATGCACATATATTTGTGGATATTTTTTCCACAAATTATTGTCTTTCTCAGCTCTTAGATTGGACTGCCAATTCTGATGCTAGTTAATGTATCTTGGAAAATGGAGAAGTCCAAAGAAGCAAAAATCTATGAAGGAAATGAAGTGCTAAAAGAGTTCTTAACCTTTCAAAAATAAAGTCTATTATTCAAATGGCATTTTCAGCACTATATCTAATATTCTTGAAATCCAAATATTCAAAGTTCATTTTTTGTTCATTTCCCGTTTTAGGAGACAGTGCCAACTTGGAAAGACAAGTATGATATCATTGCATCTCTGCGACAGAGTAATTATGACCCTGATGATGTCATCTCTACGTACTTCACCGTCGGCGATACTGGCGTCATGGATTCGCCAGATAGGCTGGCCGGAGTCAACAAGAAATTGATCAAAGAAAAAGATGAGAAAATTGCTTCACTGCAAGACAAATTCTTGAAACTGGTAAGAACCTTGGCATTTGTTTTAACAAATTTGAAAATACTAGATAGGTAAATACTTGAAAATGTGCCATAATGTGTCATAAAAAGGTTTAACTGTCATTAACATTTTGTGTGATGCATAGATTAAAGTTCTGTTGCGCGCTACTATGACTTGACTACAACGCAATACGCATCTTACATTTTACCGCCAAATTGTGCGTAAGCAAGGAAGAGCGCCTAACTTGTTCAATAGCCACATTCTCAGTCAAGTTATGAATCTGCTGCTGGAGTACGGTGTGATGGTATTCGCTTAAGGGCCCTGTCAACCCTCCATTTTCAGAAAGTGGTTTTGCTCTGTAACTCAGCAACGAATAATTAAATCCATATAAAAGTATACATTTCTAGATGTGAATTTGCATACTAAAGACGCTGGTCAAGTCTCTTTTGGACAAAAATGTGAAATTTTGGCCGTAAGGTCCAAAAATCATGTTTTTGGCCCCAAAATTTACGGGAAAGCTAACTACACTTTGCTTTGGTAAAATTTTGAACTGCTTTACTTTTTAGAATCTAGAAAGCAATATCTAGGAACGCTTTTTTCAAATTGTTGATTTTTTTTCTTCATTTTTGAAATATTGCCAAAAATAGGTCAAAATCCCACTGCTGACACCAAAATTTGTGTCAGAAGTGGGATTTTTGAGATTTTTTGGACCAATTTTTGACAATATCTCAAAAACTAAGAAAAAAATCGAAAATTTGAAAAAAGCGTTCCTAGATTTTGCTTTCTAGATTCTAAAAAGTAAAATGGTTCGAAATTTCACCATAGCAAAATTTAGTTAGCTTTCCCGTAAAATTTTGGGCCAAAAAAAATGATTTTTGGACCTAGGTCCAAAATGACACATTTTGGTCCAAAAATGACCTCACCATCATGTTCAGTATGCAAATTCGCTTCTAGAAACATATACTTTTATTTGGATTTAATCATCCGTTGCTGAGTTACAGAGCATAAAATATTTCAGAAAACGAAGGGTTGACAGGGCCCTTACCACTATGAGAAAAATAATTATTGTACACCATTTGAAAACTTTGGAATAAAATATTCATTTAGAATAAAAAGTTTGTAAACACCAGTGTTCCCGCTAAGGCCATATGTCGCGAAATTGGCGCAGACGCTCAAAGAATTGGCGCAAGGGGTTCCAAAAACAAAACAAAAAGTAAAAAATAGGGTATTGGTTATACACAACGTTCACTTATTTCAGTTTTATTCATTTATTTATTTATTTATTTAATCTTTCTTTAGGCAGGGTAGCCCCTTCAATGATAAACACTGATTTCCAAGGAGGCCCTGCATACAATAGTGAATATAAACAATTAACATGGTAGTTGAACATAAAACAACATAGTTTTATACATTGTACATGGTATATGAAGTAAACATGGTATAAGCATGGAAAAATCAAATAATATTTAAGAACATTTTATAATACAAAGTTGTTTCAATTCAGATTGTATTCAAAATTACTCTCATTCTTGAGGTGATCGTTCCGAAATTGGCAATGGTGAGATGTATTTTTTCTTTAATGTCGCTTTGGCGGAAAGTTAAAAAATCCTTAGTGGGAACACTGGTAAACACAGTAAGAAAAATATTTGATGATGAGAATGTTTTGAATGAAAATATTCATTTTGGCCATACACTCACCAACTACTGAGTTACAAAGCAAAATAGTTGCTAAAATCATATATTGCAAATATCCTGTCATAATTATTAAATAAGTATTGATCAAAAGTTTAATTAAAGGTGATAAACTATTTTCTTTTTTCACTTTCAGAAACAAATGTATGAAAATGTGTCGTCCAAAAACAAGAAACTTCACACCGACTACTCCAAGATGAAGAAGGAGGTATGATAGTAGAATCATTTCTGTCTGGTACCCAATGCAAACAATATATACATGATAATCATATGTATTGCTATTGTCAAAGAAATGTAAATGGAGAATGGGTGTTTGCCGCCATTTTGTTGATGGTAATAGAACATATATACTATACCACTGTGTTTGTTTGGAAATTGGTCTGATAGATAAGAAGATAATGTAAGTCTTCACTTAATGCATACACAGCGTGTGCATTTTGCTTCAAGTGCAAAATGTGTCTGTGTTTCCAGCAGTGTCTACTGTGACTTGTTCTTTAATATGTACGCCAATTTCATGCTAATTCATTTTGAGGAGTCTTGGAATGTGGAACGTGGAGTTGTAATATGGCAGAGGTACAATAACTCACCCTCCATGATTGACAATTCAAGATGGCCGCCATCTCATAGGGTTTGCACAGCAGTCAAATCAAAATGGCGACAAGCACCAATTATCGTTTTTAATTTATAGAGGGACCTCTTCAGCGCTAAACCCAGGAGAGAAGAAGCTTGCTTGCCTGCAAGGCCTGCAGGTATAAAAAGCCTATTTCTGAAGAGCAGGTGCATAAGGACTTAAATTTGTGTTTTAACGCTGAATCTTTTTAGTGTTTCTAAAAATAAATAATAAGATGACCCAAATCAATGCAAAACATACAAATATCATCTTGGCAAATGGGTATTTGGGATCTTGAACTTGAACATGATAGACCTATAGACTATTTATTTTCTGACTTTGATGTGTTAAAAAGTATGTAATTGTCATTGTTTTAATGGAAACCAGATCAGCTTGAGCCAGTTTCTGCACCCTTAGACATGATTAAGTCTGAATCATTTATACATACTGAAGAAATTAATCGTTTATATAGAACCTAACATGATTATGATTTTGTTCATAGGTTGGCAAGATGATGGAGCAAGTATCAAGCCTTGAAGTTGAATTAAAAACAGCCAACATGAAGATCATATACCAATCATTGCAGCAAGAAAGACCGGCCACAGCGGCAAGAAAACGTTCTGCCATTTCACCTGTAAGTTCACATAGAAATGTGTCCACAAAAGTAGACCATTTTGACGACTGCTATGAACATGCAATTCAGTACTAGCGCTGAATAAGAATAAGCCACTATTTTGTAAATCAAAGTGTATTTTAATTAAATTTAAGAAAAATTCCTCTATTAAGGAGCAGAAACTTTGAAATGTTGAAACAATTCAATGTCAACTCACACTGTGCTTGGGGAAGGCTTCATCTAGTTGTATTGAATTAAATATGCCAAATTCAACAACTGCACACGACACAATATTCAGATGAGATTGATTGATTTTCATTCTCATGCAGTGAGGTAAGAAACCTAAATTGAGGTCTAGTCCTAACTTCTCTCACCACAAGTGGATGACCATTACTCTGGAATTTTAGATTTAATTATTTTCATGTATTTTGAATTAATCTTTAGGATATTGAAACAGCTGGTACCGACTCAGATCCAGATTCCAGTAGCTTTGAACCAGTTAAGAAGAAGGAGAAGACAGTAATACAACAACCCCCTCCCCCACCTGAACCCCAGGGACCGACTATTGATGAAGAGACATTGAAAAGGGTTAATAAGTCAGCTAAGGAACTAGACAAATGCCAGCTGACATTGAAGAAGGAGGTCAAAGACTGCTTTGGAGGTTAGGGTTGTTTTGTTATTAAGGGGGCACGTTTAGACTCCACAGTTGTACAGAAAATTTTGCTAAGTATAATCTTTGGTGTCAAAAAAAATGACAAAGACATAGGATGAAACAATGTCCTCCTCCGGCTTCTCCGGTCTTCCTCCTGTATTCAAAAACTTAATTAAAAAATGTCTTGAGCCCTGTTCCTGTTGAAGATAAGTTTTCTATAGCTTACTTGGTACCAAGTACCAAGATGGGTTTCCTTGGCGAAACCCTAAACAATGTGATGATTTTTATTTTTACAATGACTTGCAAATGATTTTATTGTCACCATAGAAAATTTTAAACAAAATATTCTTTTATTCTATATATACAATGGTGGAGCCTTATCCAGGCCTACATTATAAATGATCATTCAGTTTAACATTTCTGTTCTGGAAAAGGAGTGTAACTCTTTCTTTTGTTCAGTGTTAGAATAGACACTGCACAAATTGTAACATTTTTGTAAGTGTAACAAGTGTAAATTACTCTTTTTCGATAGAAGAATATTAAAGTGAGCTCTGAAATTGTGTTCAAGGTTTGTCCTTGTAGCCACAACAAAATTAGCTACAAATAATATCAAAATCATGAAACATTCATGCACAAAATATTGTTAATGTGCAGTCATCAATCCTAATCAATCATTGCTAGCCTCTTACACAATAAAAAACTCCATTACAATGTTGTTGAATACAAGGGATATGCTATAAATCTAGAAACTGAGTCTTATTGCTTACTGTATGCTTCAAAGTTTATTAAGTATAACAGCTTATGGTCCTGTTTAAAACATGAAATGTGTAGTGAAAGTCAACAAGTATACCTCAAAAGAAACACTTTAAAAGAGTTTTGAAAAGGTTGCATTTGTAGGAGCCTTGGTCAAAAGGGTTCATTATTAGAAGCTCCTAGCTATGTGTACACATTTACCAATATTTTTAATCATTGCCATGCAAAACCTCAACTCATCTATCTCATACAGCATGTTGAAAAATAAAACATGTTCACAACCAACTATTCAAAAATTAATTTAAAAGTTTTATTTTTTCCTTGTAAATGAATTACCAACCATAAGGACTGAAACTGAAAATTTCTTAGAAGACTCAGGATGCAAATTTTTCAGCAAAAACATGTTGATTGATTTATAATACCACATACACTAATGTGTGATTTTGTTTGTTGATATTTGCAGAGTTAGGTGACCTTGTGAAGCAAGCGATGGATGCAATGTCCCAGATGAAATCCATGGATTCTGACAGCTCACAAGAGCTAGATGATCTCAAGATATTGTATAAGAAAGAGTGCTTGCAGAGGAAACTGCTGTATAACAAGGTGAGTTGGCATTATGGTACATTGTCATATACGTATTTTACAAACAATCATTGTTGAAACCACACCAAGTGTATTAAGTATTCACAATAATTTTTTATTAAAACAATGAGATTCCTTGTTGAACTGCTTTCAGAAGCATGTACTGCTTTTTGTCCCAACCTGTTGCAAATTATCGTCATGTGAGTGTAAGAAAGTTGAATCTGCAATAGCTGCCATTTGTCATAAATTTGAATTGCATACTGTATAATCTCCAGTCTTGGGTCAGTGTCACCTGAAGAACCATTTGAGGAACCACTGACATAAGACAGTGGAATTTTGAGGGATTTTTCACTTTCTTGTAACAAGTGGTAAAACAGATAACTCAGGGCAGCCATTGCAGATACGACTTTCTTGCACTCACATAACGACTTGATGTTGTTGTTGAATGCATATTGTGGCATAAACAGTAGAACACAATCAAGTGAAGTGCTGACTACTGGTCGGCAAGATAGCAGCCACCTCCTGTTTCGAAACAGTGAACCTGTTACAAGGAGGTAAAGCTAGTTAGCATCTTTCAAAGTGTCTATACCAAACCACTTGTTAGCTGTATCTTGCTAAATATATCAAGAAAAAGGGGATGGATTCTAAACCAACTTTTAGTTGTTATTTCCTTATCTTTTTCATCTTCATACCTGTCATATTTTGTTTCAGCTTCAAGAATTACGAGGTAACATCCGTGTCTTTTGCCGTGTTCGTTATGATTCCCGTGTGGATTGCGCCCTCAACTTCCCATCTGATCAAGACATCATGGCCACCAATCCAGCAGGGAAGAAGCTAGCTTACTCGTATGATAGAGTCTTCACACCACAGTCCACTCAAGATGAGGTAAAGTCACAGATTTAAAAGTGAGATTCCCACAGATATAAAAGAAGATTCCAAACTAACTTTACTACCCTGCTGAACTACCATGGAGCTTTCAATTTTGTGCCCCAAAAAGTAAAAACGCAGTGTATGCATTTATAAA
>JXSR01S047824.1:1083-15796 GCA_000969725.1 Ophiothrix spiculata
ATCACTGGGTAAGCATTTCTTCGGCATCGCTGTTAATAAATAAGAAGTTCTCAAGACTTCATTGTGTAGTCTTCACTAATGACCTTGAAACAATAGGTGGAAGTTCAGAATTATACTTGACAAAATTTTCGCAATTTTAATAACGCAATGAGCGACAAATGTCAGTTAATATGACAAGTATATAAGGTAAAATAGATGCAAAAACTGTTCCAGTCTATCTTATAGAAGATATTGCTGGTGGTATACAAGACTGGATGACTGGTCATCTTGTCAGGGCTACTCAAGTTCGTGTATTATTGAATAACCACATAGTGGAATAATTAAAATTGCATCTCAGTGTTGAACAGTCTTCACACCTTAGTAGTAATAGTTTGAAAAACTTTAATATACATGAACAACATATTTTTGGGAAAAGTTATTGCAAGTTAAAAGCAATGACAATAAATTATCAAGATTATGTTGACTAATACCCACTATTATAAAACATCTTGTAGTCTAGTTGATTTTGTAGGTTCCAATTTGGGTCCTATATACTCCAAATTCTTTTTTTATTCATGTCATAATTTTCGGAATTAATTTTTCTTGCACTTGTCACTAATTATTCCGTTAGACGCTTACGATGCCATCAATATATGTAATTTCTCATTAACGCTGTGCAAGTTACTGTTTAGAAAAAAATCCTCAACTGTATCATTTTTTTCCGAAAGAGATCAGTGAAGCAGCCATGATGTGTAAAATTTCATAAAAATTTTATCACATTAATATGGACATTGTATTAATTACTCTAACATGTCTGCCGATCACTGGGTAAACATTTCTTCAGCATCGCTGTTAATAAATAAGAAGTTCTCAAGACTTCATTGTGTAGTCTTCACTAATGACCTTGAAACAATAAGTGGAAGTTAAGAATAATACTTGACAACATTTTTGCGATTTTAATAACGCAATGAGCGACAAATGTCAGCTAATATGACAAGTATATAAAGTAAAATAACTAGTAAATATTGCTGGTGGTATACAAGACAGGACCCATCTCGAGATGACTGGTCACCTTGTCAGGGCTACTCCTAGCCTGTATCATTGAATAATCACGTTCTAGTGGAATAATACAAATCGCATCTCATTGTTGAACAGTATACATGGATATTTTGTCTTCACACCTTGCTAGTTATAGAACCAAATATTTTTGGGAAAAGTTATTCCAGTCATTTCCAGACTTTTACCCACTATTATAAAATATCTTGCAGTCTAGTTGATTTTGTAGTAGGTTCCAATGTGGGTCCTATATACTCCTGGTTTTTTTCATGTCACAATTTTCGGAATTCATCTAGCCTACACTTGTTACTAACTATTCTGTTAGATGCTTACGATGTCATCGATATACGTAATTTCTCATTAACTCCGTACAAGTTACTGTTTAGAAAAAAAGACCGAAAGAGATGAAGCAGACATGATGAGTAAAATTTCATAAAAATTTCATCATATTAATATGGACATTGTATTGATTATTCTAACATGTCTGCCGATCACTGGGTAAGCATTTCTTCGGCATCGCCGCTGTTAATAAATAAAAAGTTCTCAAGACTTCATTGTGTAGTCTTCATTAATGACCTTGAAACAAAAAGTGGAAGTTCAGAATAATACTTGACAACATTTTCGCAATTTAATAACGCAATGAGCGACAAATGTCAGCAAGTATATAAAATAAAAAAGATGCATTAACACCCTGGTCACATAACCAGCGGTCGCCGACCGGCGTCTGCAAAGCCGCAACGCCAGTATGACATAGGTATGACATAGGTATGACACCGGTGAATGCTTGCGAGCTCTTGTGTTGCCCGGTCGGACACCGGTCGGACTCCGGTGGTTATTAGACAATAACTGAAGACATCGTATACACGCCGCAAGGCTTTAACTCAGAATTAAATTATTGCGGCATGCTCCGGCGTCTTTACGGCTCTACGGACACCAGCCGGTGTCCGGTCGGTGCATGTCTGCTGAAGTCTACCTGTTATGACGCCGTAAACACATCGTAACCTCGCCGCAAACTTATGTGACCAGGGTATCCACTGTTCCAGTCTATATGCTGGTGGTATACATTAAAAGACAGGACCCATCTCGAGATGACTGGTCACTTTGTATGGGATACTCAAGTTCATGTATCATTGAATAACCACGTTCTAGTAGAATAATACAAATTGCATCTCAGTGTTGAACAGTATATATGGATATTTTGTCTTCGTTTGATATATATTAAGAAATTATCAAGATAATGTTGACTATTACCCACTATTATAAAATATCTTGCAATCTAGTTGATTTTGTTTGTTCCAATGTGGGCCCTGTCCCTATATACTCCGAATTCTGTTTCTTTTCATGTCACAATTTTCGGAAGTCATCAAGTTGAACTTGTCACTAGCACTAACTATTCTGTTAAATGCTTACGACGTCATATACGTAATTTCTCATTAACTCCGTACAAGTTACTGTTTAGAAAAAAAAATAACTTTATCATTTTTTCCGAAAGAGACGAAGCAGTCATGGTGTGAAAAATTTCATAAAAATTTCATCACATTAATATGGACATTGTATTGATTACTCTAACATGTCTGCCGATCACTGGGTAAGCATTTCATCGGCATTGCTGTTAATAAATAAGAACTTCTCAAGACTTCATTGCGTAGTCTTCACTAATGACCTTGAAACAATAAGTGGAAGTTAAGAATAATACTTGACAACATTTTCGCGATTTTAATAACGCAATGAGCGACAAATGTCAGCTAAGATGACAAGGGATATCAAGTATATGGCATACGATAGATGTAATGAACTATTCAAGTAGATATTTCTGGAGCTATGTAAGACGAATAGTGGACAGTTTTTCAAGATCACCTTCTACTTGGCGAGGCTACTCAGTACTGAGGCTACTCATAATGGTATCTGTATGTAATATTCTAAGGATGGTTGTAGCGCAATTTCACTTTTGAGCTTACTAGAGTGACCAATGTTGCATATTGTCTAATTTCTGAAATTATCTTTGAACTATAATTCGCCCAATAATGCACAATAATATTCGTGTTGATTCACTTAAAAACAAGAGAAAAAATGAGGTTGGTTGAAAACACTGCCTATTCATTTTACTATAAAGTGTCACTATTCACAGCAAGAAAGAAATGGGCCAACAAGATAATATCATGTTAGTCATTTGGTATATTTTTTGTCACTATAAAATATTATTACAGACCAGCATTTAAATGTAATAGTGATCTTTTGTTTTTGATTTTAAAATTTAAGCAATTGTTGTTTGGAGGCGAGGGGCATTTGGCAGCCTTTGGATAACAAATATGTGTATCTTGATATTTGAAGCTCAAAGATAGAAGCTGCTTTTTAAAATAGCTATTCAATTGTTGCTATTCTTCTACCATATTTCTCGACAGAAACCATGACAAATCGTGCACACTGCATCATACCAAGTCGAAATGAAAGAGAGTTGAGCTCCCTCTATACGATGGCTGTCTCTTATATCATGGGATCTCTCATTTTGGCGTTTCCATAACTGACTTCCATCACGGTTTGTGACTACCTTTACAATGAGTACAGGATTCTGTCTTTAACAGCATGTATATGTCATGTTATGTCAGTTAGATTTCCTCCTTTCAGGAATCAAACAAACGCACCTTTCTTCGATTTTCTGGTTAATATTCTGTCGACATCTTGTTAAGATGTCTACTTTGTAACAAAATGTCGAGCTGACTATCAAAAATCTTATGGCTTTTTGAAAATATTGAACTTTGTCTTCATCAGTATATTGACATTGAATAGAACTTCAAGAGGGTTTTTGAAGATGATGTAAAAGAGTCACTGAAAATTTCATTTTTGCAACAAGCAATAATATTTGATGCCAGTTTTAAAGATTTTATGAGTTATAAAGCATTTGTTGAAGTGCCAGGTGATCGACCGTATTCAGTTGTCGATATATCCGTTAGATCGTAGAGTCTGTACAGGCTCTATAGGGTTACATGCAACAACCAAAGTCAGGTAAACATGATTTTTTTTTTAAACGTCACGTATATTTTCTTAAAAGATGTTAAAGAATATTAAATGTTAAAACAAGTAACATACATACAGGAAAAATTGTCCCCCATATGACACTCAAAATGGTACATGTTTGACTCTAGTCGGAGTCAAGAAAATCGACTTTATTAAGTTAGGTGTCATTGAACCGAAATTATGGAGTCTGCGTTAACAAAATAATTATGTAAGTGTAATCTCAGGGACTTTTTTGTTGCTGTTTTATGAGCAATACAAAGGAAAGTGTATGTTTACACCATTATAAGATTATTCACTCATGTTGCTGTTGTTGTTGTTTTTCAGCAACACCAAACAAGATGTTTTGTGTATACCATGTGCAGGTGACATCGTCAGCGCGATTTGATGTGTTGACGTTTATCATTTTGCTGAAATTAAGGTGCCTCTTTGAAACGACATAAAATTAATGTACAACTTAAGATACGGTTTCATCTCTAAGATGTGAAAACGTCCATACGCTACATTAATGTGTTGCTATGTTTTAATCAGTATAATGATTTCACTGAATATAAAGTGTCTACGGTTCTACTTTGAAAAAAGCAATGCAAAAAAGGAGAAAATAATAATAATATTTCACCTTAAGATGATTCAATACGGTACATACGCCATAAGTGGTAATGAGGTTTGTTCTTCTTAATACATTATACTCATTTCGCCAAACGTAAAGTAAAGATTAATGCAAAAACACGAATTTAACAAAATCTTCAGATACAATCATGGTCTAGTTTTGTGACTGGCAATCTGTTTTTTTAGGGGGGGGGGGTGAATGGTGGATGTGTGTGTGTATGTGGTGTGTTTGTTTTGTTTGTTCGTTTGTTTTGTTTTTTACAAGGAATAAAATCAGTTGATAGGTGATATGTGTACGTGGTCAGAATACATTTATGATGCTACATCTTCCTATCATCAAAAACTGTCTTTAATAATAGTGTGATCACTACAACAAAATGTCCTATTAAAGAACCACAATGACCAATGGGCCGAGCGAAAATCAGTATTCCCCACTAATTGTGATACACTTTTACAAGTATTTCAAAGACTATAATCTAGGATTATCGTAACAAAAATAAACATCGAGTGATTATAAAGATAAGGGATTTATTCGACATGAAAATTTTACATGTGTATTCAATATAATTTTCTAAAATCTAACAATATTTTCTAATTCAGAACGATAAAATCTTTTTCAAAAATCGGGATTTAAACTGCCCACGGCTGATTAACCCGTTAGTATAGATCCCCTCATGGGTAGGTATTGTCCACTACTCCCTATCAAACGGTCAGCAAATCCAAAATGAAACAAGTTTTCAAGAAAAAATATTATGAAAAGGTCTCTTCATCAGCGGTTCTCTTGGGACGTGTGATTAGCAATCAGTATTGTTATCTGACAATAATAGAGTGGTACCGAGAGAGCTGATTAAGAGGCTGGAATAGTAGGATGACGCTTTCATTTGGTCAGTAGCGATTGTTCACTTCATTACAGGAAAATTGGTTTTCTGTAATACAAAGATGAAACTGTATCAAACTGTGAAATCTAGTTAGATGAGAAAAGCAGTGGTCACAACACAACACGTGCGGGAGGGATTTTTGAGAAAAGTTCGACACTAAAAAGTATACATTGTAGAGAATAAAGCTATCGAAAAGTACTGCCGATGGGGTAAATCTGTTCACTTATTTTTCAAGTAGCTTTTTTCGACTCATCTATATAGATTGACGGCTAGCTGTATAAAGTGTTATCAGATTTTTTCAGCGGGCATTGCTCCTAACCCCACGGGTATGTGCTTCCGTCGGCCAGAGGAAAAGCTCATCAGCATAGGACTGTTTTATAAATCCTAAAGCGTTTTAAAGATATGCCACACGCAATAGTAATAGCCCCTGGTGTCGATATAAGGCACCATTTGCTTTTGATACGGTCAACCTAGTCTAATGTCCTTGGTGTGGCTGGCCATGACTTTATCCATAGTGTAGGTGACCTTGACTTTGAACCACACCTAAACTTGGTAAGTTCAAAGGATTGTTGTTCAATGCCAATGCTTGGTGGCAGTATTGACGTACAAATCTTTGTTCTGTTGTGTTCACATGCTTGCTAGGGTGTGTGTGGCTCGTGTAGATGTTTAGATTGGTCACTGTGAACACAAACTGTTCTTAGAGCCTTTCTCAAATTTCCAAATTTGTTGCAAAGTATAAAGAGGAAATAATGAATGTTCTTTTATGATAAAAAATAAAACCCGAAATTGGGATTATTTCTTTTCTGACCAACTTACAAAGAACGGAACTAAAAAGCATTATGTGCAACTTTTAATTATGAGACATTCTTGCATCTAGACATTTGATGTTATTTTTTTCTAAAAAAGTATTGCAATATGTGCAAAAAGTTATGAGACCCTCTTGCATCAAAACAGCTGATGTGAATTTTTATTCCGACGCAAAACACATCTATAGCTGCAATGTTCCAATGATTAGAGGGAGGGGTGTCTCATAAAATTGGTAAATAATCGAAATGAAATAATCATAATGAAACATCCTGTCCTTTCTTTCGACTCTGTGGCTATCGCATTGTGGAATGAGAGGACAGTATGCTAAAAATATGATTCCTTGTAAATTAAGCGTGTATAGTTAACTAGATATTTGGAGTCTGGGACCCGACAGGCTTAATGCTTATTTCCTAGTCCTCCTCCACAATGTTTGATGCAGTTGATTGTTTTATTGTTGATGTCTTGTTACTGTAATTCTGCATATGTGAAAGAAATATATTCTTATGTCCCAACCGACATTCCATTCTTCCATGGAGTTTATGGAATTACATGTGTTGATTTCGGCAGTTAAATGTCCCGCCCTTAAAACTATATGGTAGCACTGATAATTAAAGGCGGATAACATTTAAGCCTATATAAATGTTGTAGTCATTATAGATTAGCAAGGTTAACGGTCACAAGAAGTCACAGAAATATGGCTGTGAAAAACACCCGTCCGCTGGGATATGGGAAACAGATACCGGTCAAAAAGAAGCAATAATGTGTATTACTTAACTTGAGTCCATTACTGAAAATTGTTTTGTTACCCTATTATAAGCTCTCCAGGTTCAACGTTTGGTTGATGAACTTGGAACAAACTCGTTGACAGAAGTGTGGATAGAAAAGGGGTCTTGGATAACCCCCGGCATTTAATTTCCCACCCAATCGATCCGCCTTATGTGTCTTTAACCAACCCATCCCAAAAGCCAGCCAGTTACGGGTTAAAGGTCATGTGGAAAACCGTCAACAAACACCCTAGTGGTGAAATCAATGCTCAGCCCCCACTTCACAATCCTGAGGTAGTCCTACGTATTGGAAGCAACTCCGTTTTTTTAACATCAGTGATTTACTTTTAAGGCGGCTAAATGGCTAATGCAATATAGTTAGACGCGGCAACAACTGTACAAACAATTAAAAGTTTTACAACAAGCTCATTCCAAGTGTACTGCTCTGCTAACACGGGATTTAGATTAATATGATTATAGACTGAACTAGAAACATATTTTCATATATATTTTTCAAATGTATCACGCGAGTCCAATGTTTTTGATCAATTAAGGTGTAACTACAAACTATGTAAGGAATCATACAGGTTATACACCACTAAAATAGCTACTGAAGTTGAGGAGTCTTCTTCAGCAATGTACTTAATTGGCATCTTTGGGACAGAGGTGGTATTCTTACATTTGCTCTATACAACAGAATCCTTAATTTCAGTACAAATGACACATTTATGAAGCCGATATTCTTAACTCCGAGTAGAGTCAAATATGCTATACCCTCATGTTGAGTGTCATCTGAGAGACAATTGTTTCTGAGTGTATGTAATACAGATGAGGACAAACCAAATTTAACAGATTCAGTACTATATAACTCAAATAAACTTCTCCTCAAAGAGCGCGAGTAGTGGTAAGGTTGATTCTGCAGCTCGAAACTTCCACACGGGCAGTGCATTAAGGTACATTACCATGATTTCCTATAAATAAAGAAAAATCCCAGTCTTTTCTTGTTAGTTTAGTTATTAAGTATCAAATAAATAAGCCCACTGAAGTTAAGTACACGTAAGCCCCTACATAGTTTGCTATTCGGCTAAATGATACATTTAATGTGCTCAGTATATATGAGCTTATATCAAGCAACCATCTTGACAATTAAAACAAGAGGGTAATGAGTGTGTTGTTATTATAATAAATAGAATTTATTAAAACTGAAGTATCATTTTAAACCTAAATGTTAATATCTAAACTGAAATACCCTGTTTTATCTTAGTTATTTATTAATTTGTTACCACAAATTTCAACTTGGCCCTATCTCAATGTCTCCATACAAAACATTGACTACGGAAAAATCGTATCTCATGTAGTCGGACTACACTGTTTATTTCACAGATTGCAAATACCGAGTTTTCATCAGTAGGAGGCAAATTCCGAATGGGCGGGTAAATCCACAAAGTCGACAATGTCAGCGGCCTCCCAGACGGCAAAGTAATCATGATCCCTTATGCCCCCTCCCCGTACATTACCCCTGTCATGGGTAAATCTGTAATCACAAACCCTTCCGATCCAATTCAAGAGATGTATTATTATTATTAGCAGTGTTTAATATAAAAGGAAGAAAATGTCACCTGTTTTGGAGAGAAGGGGGATTCTGTCCTTGAACTTGAGGTCATAAACAACATTTGTGTGCTAACAAGCTGATCATGTTTAAGCTTACACATAAGTGGAATTAACCGGGATCAACCAAATAACCAGATTACCTACATATCTGGCAACTTGATGCTTCACTCATATGTGTGATAATACTTGTCCTAATATAACCTCCTAATACAGTCGTTTTCAATATCAGAAATGAAGTTAAACTTAAACTATCTGCCAGACGAAAAAGGATATTCAATATTGACACCGATAAAGGTTTTGTTTTTAGGTGTACCTTTTCTAAGCTTATTGATAAAAATGTAGCCTATACCTATCCAATACTACTACATCGCCAGAAGACATATAAGTATAATGCGGACGTAATAGAACGAAGAAAAGGTGTGCATCGTTTTTCTAAAGTGTGTTTGCTCCAATCAAAAGGATGCGGATTACATTGAAGTGACATCGCTGTCACAGACACTATAACAAACGCCATAAAGTAATTATCATATTCCACGTCTTCCCACGGATGGTTGATAACGACTATTCCATAACCTCATCATGCTTATTCCAATCAACTCTGCCTCCAAAAGATTTTTAAAATGGACATTGAAATTTTTTAAAGAAACAAAAAGTACAAGTTGGCAATGAAATCGAAAGTACAGTAAAATTCACAAGCTTTACAGGATTTCATTCTTCATCACGAATGCGCGCCACTAAATATCATTCTTTTAATATTCAATCTGTGTCAGTACATTAATATTATGTCATGGCCAGTTTTGGTATTAACTGATTTCATCGGCGTGAAAGGAATATGTGTTTTTAGGATGCTTAAATACTTAAAATATAGTTACAATATCAGAATACACACACGGAATACACATTGATTTAAATAAGTTACTGATCATTAACATTATATTTGTTATGAAAAAATCGCCAAAATATCTGAATTGTGTATTAAAAGGTATTTTGCTATTCACTGTACGCAGACGTAAAGCCAGTTTGCATTGACGCGTCGTTTTCCCGCATCGTTTGCTACGCGTACTTATTTTTCGCAAAAATGTTAGTAGAGTGAGTCCTTTTCGAGAGCAACGCCCATTTAATGCTACATATCAAATAAATATATCAGCAGATGTTTTAAATATAACGATTTAGGCTTCATTACGGGTTTTACATATCAATGTAACTAAAAGAGACAGGGCAGGTTATACCGTACATGAAGGCGACTAAAACGTGAGTAATAAATAGGCGAGTATACAAATATTGAATTCCTTATGAGGATGAGTTCATGATGGTATTTTGTTTTAATAACTCGCATACGTACTCATGCATCAACTCTTCATAATCTAACTCGCATATTAAAATGGCACAGATAAGTCAACCAGGTGTGTAGACAGGGAGGCAACGTACTTCCATCATGCCCATTTATCTAATTGGTGAATTAAAATACATTTACCATACCTTTACCAGATTCCATACTTGAGGAAGGTATGAATAACAATCCGGAAGATTCAAGATGCTTGGGATGTTTTAGTGTCAGCTGGACCGGAACCACGATTGTCAGATGCTTCAAGTGGAAAAATAGTTCAAAACCAAGACTGTAACTTCGCCTCCATTGCTAATGTAAAAAGAACAAGAACAATTTTAGTTCCACTAATTTAAAAGAGTAAATTCATTCATGAGAAGAAAAAAATGATACTAAATGAAAGCTACGATTCAAAGATTTCAAGATATTTGAAGTCAAATGTATCTATCGGTGAGTTTTTAATTCAATAAAAGCGTGACTCCTGCACCTGTGTCTTGAAATACATTTTAGTTATCCTCCGTTAGAAATACATAACTCGCGAGAAAGGTATGAATAACATTCTACCAAATTCAAGATGCTCTGGATGGTTTGAATCAGAGAACTGAGAACCGGGGTTGTCAGCTGCTTTAAGGGAAGCTTTATTCAAAACCAAGTGTCATTACGAGCTTCTACGTTACCTACTTTTAACTGTGACAGTGTTGAAAAAACCCGAACGGTGTTGGTCAAACCTGGAAACAAGAAGTGGTAACATTATTCATATTCAAGATGAACAATGTCGAGAAAGTGATTTTTAGAGCTCAAATAAATTGGCTTGGATGTAAGCAAAACTTTATTGTTGTGGCAGAACTTACATTTTTGTGTTTATGGCTACATGGCATGAGAAGTACCTTTGAGTGTGATAGGTAATTACGTACCTTCTCTGGTCTTTTCTCCACCAAAACACAAATTTAAAGATAACTATATTGGTCCACAAACCACTTTCTGAATACATCAAAGGGCTATATCATCAAAATTACTTGTACAAGCGTAGTACAATGTAATGCCAGATAATCTTTTATCCTTATGATTATTGCATATTCACCGGTGACAGGAATATAAAAAATATACTACTTGGAATTTTCAATTTAATGTTTCTTGTTGTTATGACATAATTAAGAGAATAAGAATTATCATTTATTGACATTGAATTAGCATAAAAATGCTGAAAGCAAATTTCTTTAAATGAATTTAAGAAGAAAAAGAAAACCTGCCCACCTACATCCCTCGGGATTACTTTCAGAAATCAGAATCTAGATTTTCTGCAGGAAACCCCATGCCGGATATCAAGATTCAAAATGTAACATAATACAATTTTTAATCAAACAGATCTCTCCTATTTTAATAAATCCAGCATTTATTGCAGTTTCCTCAATCAATGCAAACAATGTTCGCTTGTCCACAGCACATGTTGAACATTTGACCCTCAGCTGACCGTCCGCCTGGACAAAGCATACATTGCCCATCGCCAAAAAATATGAGACGAAGAACATGACGAGCATATTTGGTCAATATAGACGAAATCTGGTCATTAGTAAACATCTCATCGCAGAAAAATCTAGAAAATCAATTTTTGTCAGTCGAACCGGGTAATGATACTCCAGTGGATATGTCTTTAATCATTTCCCCGCGCGCGGGGTTTTGTGACAGAGCAGACGATATGATTTTGCTAGATTTATCAAAATCTTACAAACAAATAACAATAGTGTTAATACAGAACAGAAAAATTCAAACAATCAATAATGTTAAAAATAATTCAAATATGTACAAACATATTTTTTAAATAACATGACTTGTATCTCACATATCTCAGAATTATTAGATACTGTATGCAAAGAATTAATCCTTTTCGCATGAACACATGGGAGGATCATGAGTCCCATACCCTATGGTATGTAATCCATCTCTACCAGTTGCACCCATATTGTACATATAGCTGTGGTTCGGCAGTCCCCCTTGGTTATTATGTGTATATTAGCTTTATGATGTGTCTATGATGAAACTAGAAAAATGATGTCAGTATTCATAATATTAGTAATATTGTCTTTTGGGGTAAGTGTCCATCATCCGGTGTAGTCGATACTTATTACTTACCTGTATGTTGTTATCCCAAGGGTACGGATGCTGGCAGAGTGAAGACATTTTGAGATGCTTTATATATACTTTTGTCGTTTTTCTCTCATTTTTTCAGAGAAGTCCCAGAATGGAGTCTGTTTGACTCTGAAATAAAGAATATTGTTAATATATTGAATCAAAGATCTTAACGAATAATTGATAATTGTTTTGAATGCCAACTGGTGTATACAGGCCTGGGTATATGCCTATGAAAGAGCGAAATATGTGTGATGCAGATAGCGGCTTTACAAGTACACTATTTTTTTTCATAATCAATTGTATTATCAATGTTTAAGCCACCGAAAACATGCTACCAGGCCTGGTAAACTTTCTGGTAGTGATACCTTGGTCGAAACATCACAGCTAAATGCCAAACATCAGACCTGCATGAAATATAAAAAAAAAGAACCGCTCATCAATTTCAGTGAACCAACATTAAACAGTTATGATAATGTTACGACGGTATGCAGCTTCATTTAGATTGTTTCAAGGCTTCACTCTCAAGGCCTTCACTCTATCTCAATTTTAGGCTGAAAATAAGCAGTCAAAATGTGGTGGAAGAGATAATGATGATGTCGTATCTCATGAATCTTTAGGTTTGGCCACTGGTGTAGCCAGACGTTTTGGCCAGATGGAAGAAAGATACATTTCTTCCCGATTTTTCCTGATTTATGCAAATTTCCTCCAGAAAAAAAAAATCGTTTTTGTACACCCTAAATGATTTACTTAAAATTTAAAGACTGACAAGACAAAAGGGTTTTCAGCTATTGATTTCTTACCTAATTAATCTGCCTGTTCTTCCTGTTTCCCATCTAGCAGCTCTCTCGTTTTTCTTTTCCTTCCCGATTTTCCCCAATTTCTTGCTTTACCGATTTCCTGCATAATTTTTGTGAGGGTGCAGTCTCCCCCCTCCAATTCTGGCTACGCTACGGAATATGACGCCTCCTACGTTAGTGTTAAATTGAAAATGATACAATTATATACAATTTAAGAAGTGATAACGAGTTCAAAAACCGTCATAAGAATTGAATTGCAATTTTAAGAATAAAGTTAGTATCAGAGTGCCTATCACGTTTCGATTACTTTCGATAACTGTAGCTTGCCCAAATATATATTTAGAAAAATAGCTTTTTTGATGACACATCCACTTCCTCCTAATGGCAATGGCAAAATGAACTGACCACTGTCAGGTCCAACGATTACCAGAAGCTTTTGCCGCTTTCGCAATTTTACAACCACACAAAAAATGAAATCAGATTATGATTGGTAAACGTGGCTTTTAAAACTTTTAGAGTTGCCACCAAAATAAGGTATGAGATACAAATGAAAAGTGTTTTTCAAAATTCACTTAGTCCAATAGCTGTCACATGTTACATAGAATATAAAACTGTTATATACTGCTGTTTTTGTGAGTTGAATTTGTTGTCAAAGCTCCGTACCAAAATGACCAAAATGTATCAAAGAAAAAAAAATCAAAGATTCATACAAGCACTACAATGCACACACACAATATGATAAATTATATAAAACATGCTTATTGCTTGGACTAAGTGAGTTTTGGAAAAATTATGTTCTCTTGCCACCATCTTAACGTAGTCAGAACAAGAATAAATAAAGAAACATCATTTATAATAAGAAATAATTTACCGATAATATACTGAGCAAGTATCTCACATTGATCTATACATGAGGTATCTTTCCATGATCAAGCAGGTTAAACAACCTTTTGTGGTTTCGTTCGTCACATGCACAATAAATTAATCTGATTCGGTCTTAAACATTTATGTGACTAATTTGCCCAATCTTATTAGTGCTTTCTCGACATAATTTATTAGTAGGATACTTTAAGTCAAAGTCATTTGGATTCTGGTAATGGTTTCCAAATCAACATTGGAAATGGGAAAGTTGCACGTTTGAAGAGTGAATCACATGTCATAATTAGAAGTCAATTGAAATTAAGAAACGAATCTGCGTAGGGCGTTATGGCCTTTTCAAAACAATTATTTAAGAACTTCTTTTATGGTCTTTTATATTTTAGACGCAGTTTCGCAAGAAACCCGCAAGTTCATACAAAATGGCCAAATCATCGCAAAAACACTGTTCGTAACCATAACCGTTCGTACAAAGTATTGTGGCTATAGCTTAAGACATTTTATCGAAAATCGTGAAATTCAGATCAGTTAAAACATCTGCAGAAATTATTTGATATATATCTTATTTACTTCGTTACTTGACAAACAAGATAAACAAAAGTACATACGTAAAAGAAACAAATTTTGACACTTGTACATAATACACATAATTTTCACACAATATTCATACAATGATTTTTAAAAGTTTCAATGGCCTGTCTTTCAGTCAATGTTGGTCATATCCGTTATTACCTTTCAGCATTCAAGTTGTCGATTCTACACCTAAGCTTTGCAATTTTCATCTTTATCAGGGCTAGATCTTCTCACTTGTAGCACACTTTCCTACGCTGTTTGTTTCAGGTGTGATTGTATCAGACTTAGACACTCTTA
>JXSR01S047825.1:0-10453 GCA_000969725.1 Ophiothrix spiculata
GTGGAAGGCCTTCACATGTGCAAAGAATAAACAAAATCCATTTTTTTGAGTTTGCCACCACTTCTTTGATTTTTACAGCAAATGGCTCTTAATGCTTCTGTACAAGGCTTAAGGAAGTATATTGCCTTACAAGTATTCTGTATTTCAAATTTAAAAAACAATATAAAACATTGATTATTGCTTTCTTTTGCTTGTGGACACTATGGACTTGGATCATTATTATCTTCTGGTATTCAATTGTAAAGTTTTGTCAAAGGAATTTCAATGAATTTGGTTAATATAGGGACATTTTTGCTACAGTGTCCCAATTAAAGTGATGTCAACTTTACTAGCATTTTTCACATCAAAGAGGTGATTTATCATTTTGTTTACTTGTCATATTTATGGTGCAATAATGAATGGGCATACATTAGCTGGTATTCAATACCAAGAAAACATATGTACTCGTCTATTATTTCAACATATTTTACAGTCGGAACAATAAATCATGTTAATCCTGATTCTAACTACAACTTGTATGATTTTAAACCATGTGATGTAAAACTGACATAAAGGGATTATGCGGAGGAGGCAGTTCTACCTAAAATGTATTGACATTTTGGTCAAAACTGATATCACAATCATGTTCAGGGTTAAATTCTGCTTTTATGTTTAATACAATTAGTTTGAGAAATAAGAGTACAAAAAATGTTTATGCTAGTTTAAGGTGTTTTTTTTTTTACCCCAGCCTTAAATTTTTTATCATTGGCGACTTAACTGCTAGGCTACAGTGCCTCTATGATCATTCAAGAAAAAAAAGTTGGTGTGATGTGTTTGAGTGCATAAGGGGCGGATTTAGGAATTTTCAAAAGAGGGTACGCTATTTTGACAGCGCCTCAGCGCCCACTCATTTGCTGCCATTCTTGACACAATTATTAATTTTCAAGGAATAAAATCATTAAAAGCGGCGACTTCTTGATGCGCTGCCAAAATAATAGGGGACACGCTCTGGCTGCACCCCCTCTAAATCCACCACTGTGCATATACACTCAAATGACTATGACTTATTTCGTTTGTTACGGATGCTTATGAGCACTAACTAAAAGGAACTTATTTCGATTATTAAGACAAGCTTACATTTTGTGCTTGTTCAAAACCAACTTTCTTGAGCTAAATGACATAAAACAAGATATTAGTTACTGCTCAGTGATGTATTTTGCAGAATTGCTAACAAAATCCTCCTTTGAGAATAAGGTAATCACAAAATGTTGATAATCAATATGACATTTCCAGTTTATATATATATATGGTATATATGACAATGAGATATTATATTGCAGTGACAACGAGCGTTGTGAGATCAATAACAAGATGTGATGAATTCCTTGGGGGTACTCTAGAAACGGGATGCACCTTGGAGTGAAAAGACTAAAAAGAAAAAAAGTTGCGCTGAATTTGATCGCTCTTTTGATTGAGTGTGGTAAATGTACCATGACAGGTGTTGGAAAATTTGGGAAATAGTAAAATCGATGTTTTGTATGTTGATTTGCAGGATTGTTTAAAAGCAGATTCATCATTTTACTAGAAAAAGCAAGGTGTTTTTGAAATATGATACAAGTTTTAGAATTTTTCCCACATTTTTCTGATAAAGTCCCCCCTTAACAAGTGCATAAGGTGTTTTAGAATCCTGTTAGTTTACAGGGGGGGGGGGGGGTTCCATATGAATCCTGGATTTTGATCGCTTTAAAAACAATGTTCTCCACATCATTTATCTTTAAAACTGTACACAGTGATACACCTACTCAATACAATTCATATGAAACAAAAAAATTAAAATCTGTCACTCCGTTTCAAAATGGCAGCCAGACAGATATCTAATTCGTGTCAAATTTTCATTTTTTACTAAAAAATTTCCCGCCAAAAATTGAGAATCTGCTTTTCCATAAGAATTTTTCAATGAAATTTGGGTCATAATAGCAGATTATAATTACAAATACGTTGCTGAAATAAATTTTTTAAAAAGTTGTTTTGTTTCAGTTTTAGGGACAAAACAAAATTGAAAATGAAACAGCGCCATCATTTTACCAGTTTATGCTAATTATCTCAAAAACTATGCGACTGATTTGATTTTTTTTGCACCAAAACATGCGCAAACCCTACCATGACAATTACATAAGACAGCTTTATTAAAATAATCCAGGGTCCAAATGGACCCCCCTATGCACTTCAGTTTTAATATACAGGGTGTGCCAATAAAAACGCAAGATTTGAAAATAAAAATATTTAAAATATAAGCAGGCCATTTTTCTCATCAAAACATTAATGATATTAAAATAGAGCTTCTCCTCTTCATTATGCCCTTTGTTTCATCTAATTCGGATATTCCTGTCCGGAGATACAGCTTTTTTAAAATGGAGCACAAATTTCAATCTGGTCCGATTTGTGGTCATCAGATGAAGTATGTTAACATAGGATGATATGCATCCAAGCCCCTATAAATTTAAACCCGCTAAATTAATTTTACAATTATTTGTGGCTATTTATTGATATTATTGATCAATTATTTTCATTGAAAACAAAACAGATAATCGATTTGAAGAAAGAATTATAAGCAATTATTAAGCAGTTATGAAATTTAGTTTTAGCAGTCTCAGCTTTGCTGGTTTTAGTTGTGGTACTTCAGTCAGTTTCAGCTCTAAAATTAAAACAAAAAATTCAAGGGCTTTCGTATTAACCTTTTATTATAAAAATGAATAGATAAAATGCGAGACTCGGAGGCAGTAGCTGCAATTGTAATTTTTTGGGAAAGTTACATTGCGTATCAAGATAAATTATACAATCAAGGTCCATATCATGCCAGATAATCAGAAACGAACTTACATTCCGGTTTGGGAAACTTTGTACATGATATTTGGATAGAAAACAATTGAAATCATTATTTCTGGTAATTGTAAAAGTTATTTTGACATCCTTTTTGGCGCTTTTGATATAACACTAAACAAAAATGCAAGTAAGCGATAGAAGTTTTCATCTGCAGATGAAGTAACTTGTCATTTAATGTTTTGATTGCCACCTACTTTTGGTTATTGATCATGGAATTGAGATCAAGAAATCGGACCAACCCAATTTTTAAGGGCTTCACAGAATTTGTAATAACTTTAGAATTAAACGCTCTAATTTTACGAAACAAAATGCTATTTGAAGCTGGGATTATGTACAATAACATTTGATAATTGTTTTTATTACATGTAGCCTTATTCTCTCAGAAAAAAATCACAAAAAATCTTGCGTTTTTATTGGCACACCCTGTATAACAAAAATCCTTAATCACAATGTTCTTTGAAGATGGAGTAAATTGTCAATAGAGTAACATTATTCCCATAAATCCGATAAAATTGTGTTTGTTCCTGTCAAAGCAGTCCATTTGTTACATAAATAAAATGTTATATTCTGTAGCCTATCATACTACATTTTTGTTGATTAACCCTTTTAGATCCATAGAACGCCTGGGCGTTTCTAGCAATTACCGCTGGCAATTACCGAAATATTTAAAAAGTACAACAGCAAAAATGTTTGTATCTCCAATATAAAACAACTTATGGTATCAAGATTGGTATCATTTTAAAGCCTGTAATGTCCTCTAAGACCTCAGAAAAAGAGATTTGGCCTAACATGCATACCATGGTAGCTGTAATGGCAGATACATGAGAATGTGACACTTCAAAAATGTAACCTAAAAATTAATTTGGATCCTTAAGGGTTGAGTTTGCCTGCATACTACGTTGTTTAACTCGAACATAACACATGCCGCTGAGGCAAGCATTCTACAAGCATCGGAATATGTCCAATCACATGCCGTAAATACGTGCTTAAACGGGTTTGCTTTAATGCGGCAGAAATATGGATGTCCTGACCTGGAGGTAGAAGATCTCAGTCATGACATCTGCACCTCAAGAGTTGAGATTCTGGTCCATGGTGATTGCTATTCCTCTGCTGTTTTAAACAGTCTTCATTCTTTTTCACTTTTTTTGTAATTTTTTGTACTCGTCCTACTTGTATCCCAGTTTCTCTTTTCAAAGAAGATAAACATCTTGAACTCAGGAGCTTCAAATAAGTGAAATAAATAAATACTTTTTTTCTTGCTTTAGAAATACAATTCTATTTTTCAAGTATGACACGCAATCATTTGCTTTACTTTTTCATCCCAGTTAGAGATTCATGCTCAAAGCACAAAATCTTTAAAAACAAAGAGACAAAAAAGTCAAAATCCACGAAAAGTTAATCCCTCCTGATTCTTCTGTATAATCAAGTCTTTGAAACAAAAATTAAGACAAGGTGCTATTGTTAAAGGGCTTCTTTACGGCAAAATTCTAGTTTTGTTCTTTTTTGTATCTCATCAAAAGCGGGCAGGAAACACTTGATGTAGTTCTCAAGCTATATTCCCCCAGTAGTTGATGGAATAGTATTGAACCGATACTGGCATAGATTAATAAGTAATGCGAAACAAGATCTCCTGCTTACGATTCAATGACCTGTTAGCAATAGATAAATTTGGAAAAAACAAAAATATATGTGATGACTCACACCGAAAACGGGGACTTTGCGACAGAACACTTTTTGAGAAACTGATGAAAATAGGCAGCAAAAAATAAAGAAAATAATAAGAATTTCCAGCAGATTTTCTGTTGTAAAATTTGATCGCCTTGATTAATTTCAACAAGTAAGGTGCCATTTTAAAGCTTAGAAAATGCTGTAACAGATGAAATGATAAAATCAAAATCGATATCATCTTCAAAGTCCCCCTTTTCGGGATGAGCCATCACATATATGGTAGATGTGGCATAATAGCTGCCTTTTATCACTGTTTGCAGTTCAGTGATCAAAACAATATCTATAGGGAAAAACAAAACTATAGATTTAGTATAATAGCTGCCTCTTGTTATCGTTTATTGACGTTCAAGGTTGTTGTTTTTTAAATTTTGTTTGGGAATTAACAGAACATGGAAGTATGTCAATTAAATGAACTCTTGATTTAAATATGTATTTCCTAGAAAACAGTTCAATACAAAGTTATTAGAGTCACATATTGGACAAAATGCTACCTGCAGATGATTCATCGTAGGTTGCCAATCGTAAACACGTAACTCGACCTTTGACCTTAGCTTAGGTGAAAGGTCATCTTTCCAGTTGAAATTGTTGATATTTGTACATGAGTTTTATAATGTTATTATTGTTGGTTTGTCAGTGATTATTCATTTGGGAAGAATATGGCATTTAATTACAATTTTCATGAATTTAAAATTGTGTATGTGTGTTTACTTGATTGGCAATAACGTAGGTTTCTTAAAACTAATGTTTGATAGTAACAGTGAACTAAATATTATAAAAATTTTGACCAAAACCTTCGAAAAAAGTGGGGAAAAAATCTCAGATGATGCAAAACTATCAAAACGTTTAGGGGAAAAAGTTTGGGATGATGTTGAACTTGCCCACTATCCCTTTAACTATTGAAACAAAATGCATCCGTTGCAAATTTCTTGCTTTTCAGCTAGCTAGTATATAATAACACTTTGCTTTTGGTTATTGGATGTTCGATTGCAAAGTTACATCCAAGTTGGTAAAAGGCATTGAGCTGATTCAGAAAACTTTAGTTCTGAGAAAATCATGGTTAAAACTTGAATAGCGAAAGGATTTTTTCTCGGTTTTAAAACATTTGTCTTATGTTTTTGATGTTGGAACCTGATTAATATGATAGAATACACTTCAATGGTAATGTTTCTGATGAAACTAGAAATTCAACCTTGGACGTGATTTTTGACTGCGCAGCTTCAATGGCCCGTATGTGGTAATTTACTATGCCGACCTATGGTACCTTTAGATATGACGGGTCACGTATGTCAGTGCTGCTTAGAAAACAATTTAAAACAGTAACAACATGTATTTGTTTGAATCTTTCACATTGTCAAGTTATCGAATACAATTCTTGATGTGTATTTTGGTTCAATTTAATAAGTTATTTCTGGCTGTTTGGTTTAATCAACTGAAAACGTTTTGACTTTGATAGATTTTAATTATGTGTGGATGTATATTTAAGAATTCTAATGAAAACAAAAGACGATTGCTGTGTTTTTGACATGTGAAAGGAGTGAACCCAAAGTTCTAAGACCTTTTGTATTCCGATCACTTTCACTCAAAAAATCAAATTGGAGATTTTGATACCAGATGAGAGCGCATATTTTTCTCATAACCTCTGTAAATTTTCATGACCATATTATGTTTTGTTGAAGAGATATCGTCAAAATAGTGCTGAATTATCTAAATATTTTGTTAAAAAGAATAAATATCCTACAGGTTTATATAGGTCACTATCAGACACATTTTTGCGCATTAATTTGGCTCAAGGTATGCAAATGAAACTTGACGATAGCTTTAGGTGTTGATCCTTCATTCAAATATGGAAAAGTATATGTTAAATTTGTCACCAGATCAGAATACCTACCTTTAAAGGAGTGGATTTTCCCACCATTTCAAATTACATTGGATTTACACGTAAACGCAAAATCCAATGTAACATTTTGAATATATTTCATAATATGTATATCTATGTTCACAAAACTCAAATATGCTTGGAGTTCAAGAACGAACTTCATTAGACACGTTTATTTTGAATAATTGGTGTTGGAACTATATACTATGCTGCACCAATCTCCGACCACAAACCGTTAATTTTCAGTCAGCCGAAGTGCCATACTAGTATTATCAACTGTCATCTGACTATATCTAAAGGGCTTGCACAAAGGCGGTTTACTGAAAATGGTGCAAAAATCCGCGTCCACAGCTAGATTGTTCCTTGTCCAAGGGAATTTCATGCACATTTAACTTTTTTGGCACCAGTGTGATTCAAACTCGAGACCTTCCGCACTGCAAGCAAGTGCCTTACCATATGTGATGACTTTGCGACAGAACACTTTTCAAGAAACCGGTGAAAATAGGCAGCAAAAAAGTAAAGAAAATAATAAGAATTTCCAGCAGATTTTCTGTTGTAAAATTTGATCGCCTTGATCAATTTCAACAAGTAAGGTGTCATTTTAAAACTTAGAAAATGCTGTAATAGATGACATGATAAAATCAAAATTGATATCATTTGCAAAGTTCCCCCTTTCAGGGCGAGCCATCACATATGAGCTTACTTGACTTGGATGTGCCTGTGTATAATAAGCCAAGTACTGTTCCTCTGATCTCCCCTCCCACTCCAAGCAAGGTTTTCAATGGGATTTTGTCGGGACTCAAACAGCGCCAGACACGATCAAGACTAAACTGAACAAGACTGAACAGCTCTGAATCAGGGCTAGCACTGTTTTCAGCAGCTATTACCAAAACCACTTCAATCTTTTATAGAACACATTATACATCTAGCATAAACCATAAACACCATTTCCACATGCATATCAATTATAGATGAATTATGATGTAAAACGAGGGTAATTTACAAGTGAAATGTGCGTGGGGAATAAGCGCTACATCCTGAGGTGATCTCGGAGCTGTGAATAGTGCATCTAATGGGAGCATTTGATGATGAATATCATTTGGATTGCAGACAGTCATGAATTTAACATGGAATGTATGAGCTGACTAGTTTAAGAGAACATTCTAGTATTTTGAAATATGGAGATGAGACAATCTTGACAAGAAAAAATGTTTATTTGTTTGATTGTCATCAAGTTTACTGTTTACTTTTGAATCTCATCATTGGCAAGTGCTTCATCCTATAGGGCCTATACGTTCAAGTATGTTTAATAAGGAAAGAGCTTTGAGCAGGTTTTGTTTGTGTAATTATGGTTGGGAAATTCCCACACATAGAGAACTGTACAATTTACTATGTTTATATAATAATGACATCGCGGGGGAATTTTGATGAAAATGTAGGCTGGATGATTTTAGGGCAGAAGTGAAAAATGCCTGGTCGGAGTTAGATCGATCGATAGCTAAAACTTTGGAAGCGGAACTTTGTGCCTCGGATTAATAATCTTATGTGAAATATCCTAGGATCGTGCAGATTTCGCAGTGATATCTCAGATATGTAAGTGAACAAGTGTGTGAAGAACTTAATTGATAATTATTAACTGTGCTAAAAGAAAGTACTTGCATTAAAAGTTTTGGTTAAGTATTCCAAATTTCAGTGTATTTATTTTGTTTTATTCAAGAACCCGTAAGGTGATTTTGGCCTTGGTCATTTTAAATCGTTGACAGTAACACACTCGTCTACGCATGACAGGCCACAGCTAAGTCGCATCCTCCAGGTCGTGAAATATACCACCACCACATCCGTAATATTTATAGCTCACAAGGTATACACTGTTTGTAGCGCCCCAAAGAGGAGCATTCGCACAGCGGACTAATCGGCTTGACGTATCTTACAAACCACACAGCAATAGACTAAATTTTCTTTTCCAAGGAAATGAAGAGACATAAGGAGACGTGGTCCGACTGGAGCTCAAACCCAGAGCCTAGGCATTAGGCCAAAAAAAAATTGTTGTGTTGCCTTCAGCGACCGACCCTATTCAAAATTTTTTTTTTAGAAATAGTGTCGGGAAAGCACCCAATTTTGCTCAGATTGGGTCTTTTTTTAAGAAAATATTTTGAAAATAGTGGATAAAGCACCCAAATTTGAAAGTGTAGGTGCTTTAAAAAAATTATTTTCCGACCGACCGACTCAATTTTTCAGAAATTCCACTTGAGGGCAACACAACAATGTTTTTTTCTTGGCCTATGAATCTTGTGCTCTATGTCAAAAGCTCAGCCATGCTCCCCAATGTTCGAACTTTTATTGCAATAAAGAGTATGAGATGTGGCAGATTCAAATAAGTTAAGAGTTGTAATGCCCATGATATACTAGCAAGATGCAGTAAACGTAGATGCTAAAATTTATATTATTTTACCTTGCTAGAGTCTTGTTCGCATCTTCAAAGCGTCTAAAATCATACCACACGCCAGCTGCATAATGGTAACAGCTAAATCAGGTTTTGTTTGTTGCTGCAATTCATATTAAAACTTGGTGAGAGATAACTTATAATCAATGTGTGTCTTATTAGCCATCGGATTTGTCAGAGGATTAAGATTTGCTCATGGGATTTTTAGCCAGTAAGGTCCTAATGCACAAAAGAGGTTTAAGAGCTAGACCAGGTTTAAAGTTAGACCTGGTTTAAGTCAAATTTTGTTTCACAGATAATATATTTTCGTCAACTAATATTGTCATGTTTTGTGTTGTTTGTAAGACTTTTTGGCTAAATCTTTAAAATGTTAAAGCTTTTGCAGTTCAAAAGTGCTTCTAAAGGTGGCAGTAAAATTTTGACTTAGACCCGGTCTAACTGTTAAACCTCGTTTGTGCATACGGACCTAAGTGTTTATGTGTGCATTGTCCTTAACCCTAACCCCACTGAGTCTTACAATATCCCATTCCACAAAGTTAAGAAATTCGCTTTTAAGTCCAAACGTCGTAGACCCGAGTTAGCTATGATCACGAAATTGCTGGCTTGCTCAGTGGCTTGACTTAGTGATAATTGGACATTTGTTTTAAGTAGATATTGACCCTTCATTCATAAAGACTTCAAAAAAAAGTATCGTCTCACCTCGAACAAATGGCGCCTTGAGTTTCAGCTTTCATTTGACACCCTATTTCTGACAATTGACTGAGAAACTCTGAAGTTATGAACTTTTAAAACCCTCGAGGTCGTTTTTTGAAGGTTGTAAATTTTCGCACCATACAAACCAGTTAATAAGGATCAATATGAGAGGTAAGTGAGTTTGGTCAATTAAACCGCGGTCTTTCAAAAGCATGCATCATTGGTGTCTTAGAATCATCCATCCAGATATTATTTTTTCGATTATTTTTATTAATTAATTTTTATTAATAATAAGAACCGAAGAAACTACATTCAACTTGTAGTCATTGCTAGCATTAAAGAAATGGAATAAAATGAATTAGAGGGCGAATAACGGCGCACCATTTGTTTTTACTTAAGGTTAGTATTGTCTACCATTTGAATCTGAAGTTTAAATTGTTTCTCATCATTAATAAGATGAAAAAATTAATACTTTGATGGATGATGCTTGGAACCCCATGACCGCGCGCTTCTGTGACCAAACTCATCCTCCTCATATTGATCCTTAGTCTTGTGTTACTGGTTTGTACGGTGCGAAAAATGAAATTTGCAACTTTTAAAAAACGACCTCGAGGATATCAAATGTTAATAACTTTGGTGTTTCTCAGTCAGTTGTCAGAAATATGTTGTCAAATGAAAGCTGAAACTCCAGCGCTTGTGCATACAATCTTCAAATTGTGTTTGCGTATTCCGTATTGGCGCAGGAGCCATTTGTTCGAGATGAAGCGATACTTTTTTGGGAGTCTTTATATGGAAAAAGTATGTTAAATTTGTCACCAGATCGGAATACCTACCTTTAATTTCAGTCAGGA
>JXSR01S047825.1:17108-47919 GCA_000969725.1 Ophiothrix spiculata
TATTTGGCTAAAAAGATACTTGAATTAAAAGAGATCAATAATATCAACATCATATCAAACAATTGTTTTTTTGACCATTTTGACCATGTAACACATTTTTGGCCCACCTCATGAAATGCCATCATATGCAACTTAACTCGCAATTCGCAGTATCAACTCGCAGATTTTAACTCGCATTGGTAAATAACTCGTAACTCGCACTTTTTAACTCGCAAATTCCAACTCGCAGATTTCAACTCGCAACTCGCAATATTTAACTCGCAACTCGCAACTCGAAGAATCAACTCGCAACTCTCAACTCGCAATATTTAACTCGCAACTCACAACTCGCAGATTCAACTCGCAACTTGCAACTCGCACTCGCACTCGCAACTTGCAACTCGCAACTTGCAACTCGCAACTCGCAGATTATCCAAACCCTAGTCTTTGCTAGTCTCCAGACAGCCGTAACGCTATGGCTGTGGGAAGCTGGGAGTGTTTGTGGTTTATAAATATGTAGTGTATTCAGTTACCTGATTGCAAGGTTCATAGCAAGTTTACTAATTGGGGAGCGCTATTTTGGTTGGAAATAGAGTACTGGGTTTAACTGTTATTAAAGGGATATCTGTAGTCTGATGTCGGCCTAGTCTTCATAGCTCTGAAAAAGCCATCTATTTTCCATTGGCCATACTGTTATATTTGTGTCTAGTGTCTGTTGTAAATATGCACGATTACCTGTATCAAATCATATTTGATCCTTGGTGTACATGTGTAGCCCTTGTCAATGGGATCTGCATATATACTGTCTTGAGAAATGTCTTGTGATTATTCCCTAACCCTTAGCCCTATAGATACTGGTCTTTGCCAGTCTCCAGACTGCCGTAACGCTATGGCTGTGGGAAGCTGGGAGTGTTTGTGGTTTATAAATATGTAGTGTATTCAGTTACCTGATTGCAAGGTTCATAGCAAGTTTACTAATTGGGGAGCGCTATTTTGGTTGGAAATAGAGTACTGGGTTTAACTGTTATTAAAGGGATATCTGTAGTCTGATGTCGGCCTAGTCTTCATAGCTCTGAATATGCCATCTATTTTCCATTGGCCATACTGTTATATTTGTGTCCAGTGTCTGTTGTAAATATGCACGATTACCTGTATCAAATCAGATTTGATCCTTGGTGTACATGTGTAGCCCTTGTCAATGGGATCTGCATATATACTGTCTTGTGATTATTCCCTAACCCTTAGCCCTATAGATACTGGTCTTTGCCAGTCTCCAGACAGCCGTAACGCTATGGCTGTGGGAAGCTGGGAGTGTTTGTGGTTTATAAATATGTAGTGTATTCAGTTACCTGATTGCAAGGTTCATAGCAAGTTTACTAATTGAGGAGCGCTATTTTGGTTGGAAATAGAGTACTGGGTTTAACTGTTATTAAAGGGATATCTATAGTTTGATGTCGGTCTAGTCTGCAGGGTTCATAACTTGGTTTTTTTGTGTGTAGCCCTTGTCAATGGGATCTGCATTCTGTCTTGAGAAATGTCTTGTGATTAATCCCTAAACTTGAAGCCCTATAGATACTGGTCTTTGCCAGTCTTCAGACAGCCATAACGCTATGGCTATGGGAAGCTGGGAGTGTTTGTGGTATATAAATATGTAGTGTATTCAGTTACCTGATTGCAAGGTTCATAGCAAGCTTGCCAATTGAGGAGCGCTATTTTGGTTGGAAATAGAGTACTGGGTTTAACTGTTAAATTATTAAACATGTTAAACGGATATTTGTAGTCTGATGTTGGCCAAGTAGTTTCCAGGGTTCATAACTTAGTTTTTTGTTGAATTTTGAACATGTCCTTATATACTATATGCCCTGGATTTACTGTCACTTTTTCTGTCACTTGAATTCGAGTGCCCCCCCCCCCCACCTCAAGAGTAACAACCAAAATACACAGGTGGGATAATTCCAAAATTGTACACTTTCTTATGGCAAACTCAAAACATATATTTGATACAGAAAAAATACAAAGCAAACTCAAAATATATATTTGATACAGAAAAAATACAAAACTGTAAAAAAAACCCTTGTCTTTCCCCCATTTTATGTAGTTCAAGCATATACGTTTCAAGTCTGGTTTTAAACACAAAATCACTGGGGGATCAAAGAGTTTAGTTTGGGTTATCAGGATTTTGCGTTATCCAACTGATTTCACATAGGAAATCAATAACTTGGGACCCAACAAACATTTTGTGTTAACGAGGTTCCTCTGTAGCAAGTTTTGTGAGTGTATGTTTGATCTGATACAAAGGTTGCGTGTTCACTTGTCACCCAGATTGGCTTGATAATTGGGTTCTCACCAACTAACACAATTTCAATATCCTGCTTCCCAACGGATAGTGAAAGATTCAATTGAAAAGGAAAATTGACTTTTTGTAAGTCAGTGTGATGACTTGTAAAATATATTTGGAAAGATCATTAATTTTGTAAATGAGGACTTTTTGTTTGTTTGTAATTATGGGGAATAAATGAATCGTAATTACTGATCATTTTAGTACAGGTGGGAAAATTGTCGTTTCATGGGATAGAGGACTTTGGGAGTGTTACTATTAATTACTACCATACTGAGAAAGTTATAATAATACTACTCTGAATACTACTATATATAGGGCACATACAAATTGAATAATGCCATATGAATTTTGTTCCATTAAATGTTGCTAAAAAAGGTATAACCTGTACATACACATTGATAATGCTACAATAGAACCAATTTATAATATACAAATTCCAATGACTTTGATAGATTTTAAAACAATTTAATTACTCAGGGATTCAAGACTTTTTAAAATTTCCAGATTTCCTGAAATTTTATGAAACTAACAGGGTACCCACGCTACACGTGGACCCCGCAATTTGATGGGGTTAATTGCTGTGTATGGTCCAAGTTTGGTCCAGGTAGGATCAAGGGTTCTGGAGTTATAAGCTAACATACATACAAACAAACATACATCCCTTGAATTATAGCATGATTCTGGAAGCTGGAACTCAATTAATTTCTAATTATAGACCTTTTCAAACAGCGATCGGAAAACTTCGGAAAACATGGTCACGTGCCACAGCAGTTGCAGTCGGCAGACGACAATGAAATAAAATGAAATAGTACCGCAAAAGTGCATGATAAAAACTGCAACGTTCGTCGTTGTTGGAAACATACTGTCAAAGTGTCGAACTTTGTCAAAAGATGAGGCACAGAGGTACTGTTTATTTCCCGGAAACGATCGGAATTTGTTCAAGCTTTCGGTTATCTTCGGAAAAGATTGGTTTGAAAAGGTCTATAATTAACTAAGGGCTATGAAAATGGGTGTATAGACACAATAAATAATGTAAAATTTTACGCTCCGTATAACGCTGCCCCGTGCTTTGAACCTCTACTGGGGACTGCACCCCATGTACTCCTGAGATACTTGCGAAGATGCTCTGCTTAAGTTCCCAAAGTTTAGAAAGTGCCACTTTTATCCCTGCATTTTAATATACACAGAGTGAGTGAATAGGCCTACTGTTATTTTCTGGTATTAATTTGCTTGTTATTACAGAGTTCGTTGTACTATTGTTCGTGAATGTGGGGCTTTAATTTTAGCACTTTAACTTTTTGTGATCTCATTAGTAAACTAATATAGTACAGAGTTAATACTTAATAAAGCAGGTGGTTTATTGTGCACTTTTGATTAAGAGTGCACTTTTTCTCTCCTGGAGTATGAAGTGCAAACTACGCAATGTAGTAATATGGTGATGAAAACGATACGATAAAAAACACTCGGGTAAAATTTGATGATAAATGGATGATTTTTTATCTTTGGTATGGCATAGGTGAACGCTTGCTTTTCCCGGTCGGTCAAAGGTTGGCAACCAGTTGTTATTGGACCATAACTGAAGACATCATTTACAAGCCCCAAGGTTTTAACTCGTGAGTTAAATTCTTGTGGCATGCTTCCAGCGGCTCACCGACACCGTCCGGTCACCGGTTGATGTCCGGTTGGTGTCAGCTCAATTTCTACCCGATCGTCGTAAACATATCTTAAACCTTGCCTCAAGTTTAAGTGACCAGGGTTGTCACCAGGCAACTTTTAGTGCCGGGTAAAATTTGTGTGAAATAGTAAGAAAATAGAAACTTTGATAATAATTGTTCAATTTTTTATTGATTCTTCAATGATTTTGTAAGTTTTGAGTCTTGAGTGCCAGGTATTAAGACTCAACCTGAGAGCCGGGTGAAAATCAAGAGTGCCGGGTGGTCCCGCCCGCCACCGCCCGTTGTAGTGACAACCCTGTACGTGACCAACGTATCACTGCTTTGGAAGTAACAGGTTCACTGTTACTTTAAAAAAACACAAATTCTGGATCAGGTAATTCATTCTTAATATGAACAAGCCAATTAGTGTTCAACCTTAAATACTGCTGAATACTAAACCTGTGAATAATGTTCAGGCTGGAAAAAAGTATATTATCAGAATTTTGTAATTAGCAGTGTTAAAGTAAATCCTTAAAGGTAGGTATTCCGATCTGGTGAAAAAAATTAACATACGCTTTTTCCATATTTGAATGAAGGGTCATCACCTATATAAAGCAATCGTAAAGATTCATTCTCGTACATTGAGCCAAATTAATATTACAGGCAAATATGTGTCTGAAAGTGACCCATAGAAACATATAGGAAATTTATTTTTGTTAACAAAATATTCCATTAATTCAGCACTCTTTTGACCATATCTCTTCAACGAAACATAATATAGGCGTGAAAATTTACAGAGGTTATGAGAAAAGTATGCGCTTTCATGTGGTATCAAAATCTCCAATTTGATTTTGTGAGTGAAAGTGCTCGGAACACACACCTTTAAAAGTTGTCATCTCATCAACATTATCTGAAAGGAAATTTAAGTAAGTGGTAAAATTTGGCTGACCTTGAGCTGACCTTCTTAGAAACCAAAATCTGCTGTCTCATGAAGTGCTGAGACATTTATTAAATTAACCGTGTCTAGTATGCATACTAAATACATTGGTTAATTAGGTTGAATTATATTTTTAAAAGGGGTACTTGAAATGTTTTAAATCAGTAAAATGTTTCTAAGAAAACTTGTAAAAAAATAAGATTTTATTCCAGTTGTCTTAATCTTCAGTTGTCTGAAGTGAAATGAAACATTTTATTTGCATCATATTACTTCCTTGACAAATCTTTTATTTTCTTCTTAAGTTAGTGACCATCCCTGAAGTTTTATTTTTCCAAATCTCCTAACTGCTTTACAAGCCAAAGGTGGCAGCGATCAGCCGGTGATTGACTACGATACCGTACGGCAACCAGGCAACCAGTAATAGTTGCCAAGATCGCCCTCCTCTGTTCCAATTTTGATTTGCAAAAATTTGTCAATAATTGTTCATTGTACCTTTAATTAAAATTCAATAGAATGTTCCTGTAGAGCACATTTTTGAATGTGGGTGAAACGAATGTTGCAGACATGCGGGTTAAATCAATTATGCACTGAGTGTCACTTGGTTACTCAAATTTGCATTAGGAATATAATTGTACGGGTTCTTAATTTCCATGGTTGTCAAAATTAAAATTCACACGTTTTGGCGGTGTTCAACTTTGAAGAGATGCAATACTTAACCTATCAGTCAAATTTCAAGTGTTGATATTGTGAGTAAATGGTTAAGTGATAGTTGCAATGCTTTCATTTCAAGTTTACATGAAAACAGTTAATGAATGTTTAATTTCCTGCAAAATGTTGCAATTTTTGTATTATTACCATATTTGTGAATTTGTGAACTATAATTGTGATGACTCACTCCGAAAAGGGGGACTTTGCGACAGAACACTTTTCAAGAAACTGGTGAAAGTAGGCAGCCTAAAATAAAGAAAATAATAAGAATTTATCAGCAGATTTTCTGTTGTAAAATTTGATTGCCTTGATCAATTTCAACAAGTAAGGTGTCATTTTAAAGCTTAGAAAATACTGTAACATATGAAATGATAAAATCAAAATTGATATCTTCTGCAAAGTCTCCCCTTTCGGGGTGAGACATCACATATGTGCATTGTGGGCAGAATGTTTTGGTTGCATAACATTTGATTTAAAATAATGCATTGTAGTAAAGCTGTTCACATCTATTTATCTGTTTTGTTTTTGTTTTTACAGAGAGTCAGAGAGCCTACAGATTTGTACAGGGTAAAGATTGGGGCTTCAAGAAATTCATCAGGCGAGATTTCCTGATGGACGAGGCCAATGGCTTATTACCAGACGATAAACTAACATTATTTTGCGAGGTAAGTTGCATATTCCCAAGTTGTTAGATCGTCATATGAGTGCAAGAAAGTTGTATCTGCAACAGCTACCATTTGTCATGAATTGGGTCTACACTGTATAATCTCCAGTCACTGACATATGGCAGAGAAATTTTGAACAATTTTTCACACTCTATAGTGATGAGATGATAAATATAACATAAGGCAGCCATTGCAGATATGACTTTCTTGCACTCACATGACTTTGAAATTCAACCATGTTACAGACTGGTTCATCACAAGTAGAAATTCGTCATAATGGAAACTAATACTGTAAACCCCCAGTATTTTGGCACTCAGCAATTTTCGCCCACAGCCAATTTTGGAACATTTCGCACGTTTTTATTTTTTGCAGTAGTTTGTAAGAGGAACATCATACAGCATGGAAGCTTTGGGCCCCGTAGTCCAGAAATGTGTTTAGCTAAACCACAGTTTTAACTGAACATTAAGGCCCGTATTCCAGAAAGACGTTTAGCTAAACCACGGTTTTAATTCTCGTCAACAGCACAGCTCATTGAACGAACTGTTCCGCTTGAAATCTGTAATGATGCGTATCATTCCTGGACAGTTGATGTTCAGTTAAACCGTGGTTTAGCTAAACACCTTTCTGGAATACGGACCTAACTGTCCAGGAATGATACGCACCGTTGCTGATTTCAAGCGGAAAAGTTCAATTAGCCTTAAACTAAAGTTAAACACCTTTCTTGAATACGGGCCTTTGTGTTTAGAAATGACTATATGGTATAATGCACATAATATACAACTCTCTATATGAAATTCTACCCAATTGCAAGACCAGTAAAATTATGTACTGCGTCAGTAGACATAATTTTATATTTTTTCATCTTCTTCTCAAAGTACCACTTTCCATGTTATTCCTCAAATTCTGTGTTTTTGGTTAAAAAATAGACTTGTATAAAAAAAAAGAAGAGAGGTTTAAACAGAACAGGAAGCACCAAAAAGGAAATGAAATATTATCATCACAGCTTAATTCACTTCAGTCCGTAATTTGAATTTGAGAAAATTCAATAGATTCAAATTCAACAGATTCATTACTTATTTTCTGCATATTTATCCACCAGGGTTCATGAATATCAAAACCAAATACTCTGAATTGCCTGATGCATGAATATTATGCATAAATTTTAGTCCCATTACAGGCTTTTGTTTTTAAAAGAAAAAAAATCGCTGATGAATTCTTTATTTTCATGGATATACTTCTTATGCTAGGCAGTATTTTGAAAGTATTGCTGTATTTTGATGAGCAGATAAAATCAGCATTCAGAAGAGATTTTGTAAACACATTTTCTTGCATATAATGTTTAGAAGAAAGAGAAAACCTTTTTTCAAATATAGTGATCTAATTTTAGAAACCACAAGATCACAAGATTTTGTCCCATTTCTGGTCATTTTTGACCCTATTTGGCATGAAAATCCAAAAATTGGTCAAAATTCTAAAAAATAAAAATGACGCAACATCTGAATGGGTGTTTTAAATTAAAATTTCCATTCAGAAGCAATTTTTTTAAAAATTTATTTTTAGCTTGTCTGGAAGCACAATCTGTTTTTGTGATTTTCTAAAAAAAAAAATCAACATCACCATCATGTTCTTTGTGAAAATTCCTTTCTGGAAATGTGTACTTTAATTAACTTTTAAAAGCACTTTGTTTATAACTTATGGTACAAAATAAACTTGCAAAAACGTAAAATTTAGTAACTTGTTGTCCCCTTAAATGAATCAAATAGAAAAGCCAAGAAAATAAGAAGAATGATTATTTTAGTATATAAAGATGGATGTTTATTTTTGAAGAAATGTGTTTATTTTAAAAATAATAAAGAACCATACTTCTAATAAAAATGATTAGAAAATTATTATTTTGATATTATGAAGTACATTTGATTAAAAATACTTGCCATGCATAGAATGTTTTTGGTCTCTCTCGTTACAACGGGTAACATATTCATGTGATGTAAAACATGAGCCAAAACAGAGACAGCCAGGAGGAGGAAAAATGATGACTATCAAGTCGGGGCAAGTTGAACATTACCATGTCTCCTCGTTTAAACTCGGTGTTATTTATGGCTAAGCTTACTACAAGTAATTTAGGCTGACAAGAAAGTTTGCAAGATGTCAATAACTTCAAACTGCTAAAATGAGTCTGTCGATATCATTTAGCTACAACATAAAGTATAGGAACGTTGTCTTAACTATTCATGTATGTTCAGAAGACATGTTGAGGCAAGTTTTTCGCATTAATGTTTTAAGTGGTTTTGCTCGATTTCCTATTTCAGGTCATCAGTCTGTTGGCTATCCAAGTCCAATAGTATATATCTAGTGGTTATTGATCGATCCTTGTGTTTTTTGGTTAGTGTGGTATATCCGAAAAGGCGCCATGCAGTTTTGAAGACTGATATTATCCATCAGATGGTTCATGCTGCAATATCTTATGAAATTTGTTCAATGACATGCTTTAATCATCACAGTGCCCAAAATATATCATTTTCATATTGGAGAATGTTTGAATGTGTTCTGAGAAATAAAATACATTAAGGATACAGGCTTTTTTTTCCGCAAGCAAGACTGCAGAACGTCATGTTTACTACAAGCTTTTGGCAACTTAAATATTTTCATTTTCTTTCATTGCTAAACGTTCATAGCGACAACCAAAATTTTTGCCTACTTACCTTCAGAATTGAAACTTCAAAATTGGCTTATCATTAGCGGATCAAATGTAAAATTGAAATTTCTTTCAATTATCTGCAATCTTAAGATGTCAAATTAAAAGAATATTTCACAAGCAAACTTTTGCCTCTCTACTTGCCATAAGCATCAATACATCATTATAGAATAGAATAGATTCATCACGATTGGTAGAATAAATGGTTAAATGATTCATTTAGACTAATCCACTGTTGCCTTTGTTAACACTTTGATTACACTGACGCTGGTTGAAGTTTCCTGGAAACGATGTTGGTGTTGCCAGTTGGTTTTATTTCTGGTGTTTTCAGCAAAATCTCATCATAAATGTGATTTAGAAAATATTGTCCTTCATCCCTGTTCATGGTGGTGTCCCGTTTCTTCCTTATCTCAATAGCCTCCTTGATCCAGCGTTTGTATCTATTCTCCAGCGTTTGTATCTATTCTCCAATATTTTCTAAATCACATTTATGATGATATTTTGCTGAAAACACCGGAAGTAAAACCAACTGGCAACACCAACATCGTTTCCAGGAAACTTCAACCAGCGTCAGTCTCATCAAAGTGTTGACAAAGGCAACATTGTTTGTCGTACGTACACTTAAGTGGAAATTTTAGATTAGTCTAAATGAATCATTTAACCAGCATCAATACATATTTCTACTTTAGAGAATAGTCTCATATCCAAGATCAACATGCAGAAACAAAATTCTACATGATTCATAGATTTTCGTCAAATTGTTCACAATATTTGGTAGTATGGTGACGGTTTAAGTACAGGTAATGCAGGTAAAAGTTTGATAGTTGTTAATGAAAGTTGCCTATCGACCACAATTTGTTTTTAAGGTAGCTGTGGAGGGGGAGTGGAACCATACATCAGGGGGCTATTTCACTAACATCTAAATCCATTGCAAATGCCAAACTATATCGCAAAAGCGAGAGATCATCGCAAATTTGCGATGGATTTCCCGGAACCGATTTCACCAAGATTTCGCAATGAAAAATTCACTGCAAAGCATTTGTGATGAATATCTTGCGAATGCTTATGAGCATCCACAAAGAAAACATCGCAAATGGATTTCATAGCAAATTCTTGATATCACATGATTTTATTTTGCACCATATTTGGACAAGGTCATCGCAAAATTTATGATAGGCTCGTCCAAGTGAAAAGATGTTAGTGAAAAAAACCCACGATATTTGCGATGGATTCTAGTTTGCGAGAATTTTTGCTATCATCGCAAAAAATAATGTTTGTGAAATAGGCCCCAGATTTTGTATGTATAAATGTGTTATGTATATAATTTTATTTGTTTGTTTGTTTCTAGGTCAGTGTAGTAGCTGATTCAGTTAATATTTCAGGACAGTCCAGCCAGGCTTCACTTAAAGTACCCGAGTGCCATTTAGCCAACGACCTGAGCTCCTTGTGGGAGAGAAACGCATTCAGCGACGTCACGTTATGTGTAAAAGGAAGAGAATTTCAAGCGCACAAGTCAATCTTGGCAGGTCAGTATACGATCACAAGAGCATAATCAATGTTCAGAACAAGTTTTGAAGGGCTTTTGATGTCGTGTTTTTCATGAGGTGTATTTGTAAAAGGTGAATGTGGTGTTGTAAAGTGGGTGAAGCAAAGATGACAGTTGATATAATCAGTGTAAGGGGATTTGGAGTAGGATTTATATCTGTTAGTGCAGTTAATCCTATTTGAACTTACAAGAGTCCTTTTAGAAACAATGGACCCTATTTTTCCTGGGAGGGGGATGGGGGAGGGCAGACATGTTGTTGGCAAAAAAGTTGTCAACCCTAACAGACACTTGTCCCCAATTTATGAAAAAGTCATCCCTCTTGCCGTTAAGGTCCACCCCCAGGATAACAAAATTTAAATAATCTTTTGTGTCAGTTATTACCACTTTTCAGCAATGTACCTCAATATATGAGTATTTTATATTTAAAACATTAAAATAAATCTGAATTGTTTTGATTGGAGGGCTCTAGTTTTGGCTTCATGGCAGAATTTTTTCCTTTGTCCTCCATCCAACTTTGTCATTGATAAGGACTGATAGGGATGAAATAATTTTAGTCCCCTACCATGAAAAATTAGAGAAAAAACCCATAGAGATGAATAAAGTGTGCTTCCATCTAGATTAACGCCTTGGCATCACAAACCAGTTCTACTTTTTACAAATCCCACAACTCCCCATCAAATATCTTGGCTAAGGGCCTGACAGGAATGACAAAGTCAAAGATGAGTTTACTGCAATAGATTATGGAGTGGGAGTTGATTGTAATGTGATGTGGATGTTTGGATAACATCACACCTAGAGATGCCAAGGAAGATTTACAAATGTCACTGTGTCAAGTGCAAGACTGCTGATTTGCAATGGCTGCCATCTGTTATTATCATTTAACACTTTAGTGACCAAGGTCACCCGTTGGTGCCCAAGGAGGGGGGATCCTAGGGACCCCTTAATCGTAACTGACACTTGTGCCCATTTATGAAAAACACACGCCCCCCTCCCCTCTTACCGTTAAGGTTCATCCCCAGGATTATACAAATTGAAATACTCCTTTGTCATTGATAAGGACTGATAGTGATTAAATAATTTTAGTCCCCTAATATGAAAAATTTAGAGCAAAACCCCATAGAGATGAATAAAGTGTGCTTCCATCTAGATTTGAACCCTTGGCATCACAAACCAGCTCTATTTTTTACACAACCCACATCAAAAATCCTGGCTACGGGCCTGACAGGAATGACCCAAGTCAAAGATGAGTTCAGTGTAATGGATTATGGAGTGGGAGTTGATTGTAATGTGATGTGGATGTTTGGATAACATCACACCTAGAGATTCCAAGGAAGCTTTACAAATGTCACTGTGTCAAGAGCAAGAAAACTGATTTGCAATGGCTGCCATATGTTTTTTTTTTTAGTTTAAAGGAGCTTGGTCTAATTTTTCAAAAGTTAGTTTTCATGGTCATATGAAAGATGACCGCTCAAAAGGTCTTAATTTCAAATTTCAGCTTATTCGGTGAAATGTTTTTGATTTTATGGGTAGTTTTGTATTTCAGAGCTTCCTATACGTTACTGTATAGAATTGATTATGGTTACCATAATTAGACACATTTTCATATATATCTCCAAAACGGAACGTAACTCAGCCGTGAAATTTCACATGGGTTATGAGAAAAATATGAGCAATATTTTGGTACCAACATCTCAAAAAGTTTGAAAAAAAAGTTGAAGCATTCAGACCAACCTCCTTTAGAATGCAACAAAAACCTAAAAACTTGTTCCCCATATTAGACCTAGTACCGTTCCCCTGATCTCCCCTGCCATGGACCCAGCAATGAGCACGCTGCCCGGGCGAATAGATTTTAATTTGACCCGGAGAATACGCTAAGTTGAACAATATTGAGAGCCCGAAACAAAGGTTACCATATGTCAGTGGCTCTTGATAAAGTTTTACAGGTGACACTATCATCTGAAGAACCAGTTCAAGGGTCACTAACCCAAGAGTGGACACAATAATAGGGTATAATCATAGATTTACAGGGGAGATGGGGATGATGCATCGCACCTTGTCATAATGCGCGAATATTGAAACACGCACGCACACTTTGCGTGCAGGTTGACGTATCATTCGCGTAAAGTACAGGGTGTGCCAATAAAAACGCAAGATTTTTTTGTAATTTTTTCTGAGAGAATTAGGCTACATGTAATAAAACCAATCATCAAATGTTATTGTACATAATCTTAGCTTCAAATAGCATTTTGTTTTGTAAAATTTAAGCGTTTAATTCTGAAGTTATTACAAGTTCTGTGAAGCCCTTAAAAAATTGGTTGGTCCGATTTCTTGATCTCAATTCCATGATCAATAACCAAAAGTAGGTGTTAATCAAAACATTAAATGACAGTTACTTCATCTCCAGATGAAAACTTCTATCGCTTACTTGCATTTTTTGTTTAGTGATATATCAAAAGCTCATTTAAAGTATCCAATCAAGCCAAAAAGTATGTCAGAATAACTTTTACAATTGCCAGTAATAACAATTTCAATTGTTTTCTATCCAAAATTTCGTGTTCAAAGTTTCCCCAAACCGGAATGTAAGTTCGTTTCTGAATATCTGGCATGATGCAGACCTTGATTGTAATATTTATCTTGATACGCAATGTAATTTTCCCCAAAAATTACAATTGTAGCTACTGCCTCCGAGTCTCGCATTTTATCTATTCATTTTTATAATAAAAGGTTAATACTGTGACTAAAGCCCTTGATTTTTTTTAAAGCTGACACTGACTGAAGTACCAGAACTAAAACCAGCAAAGCTGAAACTGCTACAACTAAATTTCATAATTGCTTAATAATTGCTTATAATTCTTTCTTCAAATCGCTCGTCTGTTTTGTTTTCAATGAAAATAATTGACCAATAATATCTTTGAGCCACAAATAATTGTAAAATTGGTTTAGCGGGTTTACATTTATAGGGGCTAATGTCTTGGATGCATCTCATCCTAGGTTAACATACTTCATCCGATGACCTCAAATCGGACCAGATTGAAATTTGTTCTCCATTTTTAAAATGCTGTATCTCCGGACAGGAATATCTAAATTTGATGAAACAAAGGGCATAATGAAGGGGAGAAGCTTTATTTTAATATCATTAATGTTTTGGTGAGAAAATTGGCCTGCTTATATTTTAAATATTTTTGTTTTCAAATCTTGCGTTTTTATTGGCACACCCTGTATTATTTGCGCAGGTTGTCTCCACGCATAACCAAGTCTCGGCACTCGGGAGCAGCTATTGCACTTACGACTTTATTCCACTCACATGACTAAATGTCGTTGTGTCAAGTGCAATGGGGAAACATTTCAGGTTGCAAGTTGATTGTGGAAAGCTGGTTGAGTCATCTTGAGATTGAAACATCAACACACATGTGTTATTGCTTGCTATGTTCTCACATCTGGTAGACGGGGTAACATGTGGAAAAGTTTTGCCATATAGGCTAGTTAGGGGCGCACCATTTGATTTTCAGGGGGGCATGGAAGTTGGTGTTGAGTCAATTTTTTTTTTTAGCCGCCAAAAGCGGCGAGATTTTTTTTTTCGCCGCCTTTGGTGGCAAAGTTTTTTTAATTTCATTTTTACTGTTTTTCTGTACCTTGAAGTAGTTGGGTAAAGTTTTCTTTTTTCTTACTCTCCTTTGGGGCAAGATTTTTTTTAATAGTTTTTTTCCCAAAAAAACTTCCATGCCCCCCCCCCCACTGAGAATCAAATGGTGCACCCTGCCCCTTACAGTTTTTTATGGATATGTACCAAACCCTGTGGTGTGTTTTCCTAGAGAGAGAAGTCTTTCTTATAGACAATTAAGTATTTTTATGTCACAAAATACCTGACAGCAGAACACGATTTCAGATTTCAAGCATTGGTTACTGTGTGTTATGATTGCATGAGATGGCAAAATAAAACAAAGTATCTAGATGTAGGCCTGTCCGTAAGATTTGTAGTAACCTAATCGTCAAAACTAAAGTGCCGTCTGTCAGTTATAACGGGCATCATACACAAACATGCATGTTTAAAGAGCACCCGTAAGTTTTTGATCCAGGCTTGAAATTTCCATGATGATTTTTAGTGAGATTTTATAATTACAATGATATGATATGAAAATCTTCAGCATCAAGCATATTTTTGGATTACTTGATTATTTTTGAACATCACTTTGAGGAGTTGTTACAAGGCAGGGTTAGAATCAGAAATGTATCCAAATGTTCACAGGACACGTAAATTCTAAGAATGATGCAAAAAGTAAGTTATTGTGTTTAATGATTCAAATGATTTTTGGTGTTTATTGTGATATTACTTTTGTCAATATTTGAAAAAAACAGAACCTGGCAAGATTCTTTGTACAAAAGGGGGAAAATCAAATTTGAGCAATATACAGGTTTGTATCATGAGTTCAATACATCCATATTTGACGTTATTCAAGTGTTCTCGTTCCCTGCAAGGTATATAGGCCACGCTATATGTCACGTCCTAAAACGTGGTTTAGTGCTGTAACTTGAAGTGACACAGAAATTAATACAAATTGGATTCTCTGCTGAATATCTAGCCTGGTTTTACCACTCTTTTGATCCAGGCTTGAAATTTTCATAAAGATTTTTAGTGAGATTTTTCATTGATATGAAAATCTTCTGCATCAAACATATTTTTGGATTATTTGATTATTTTTGAATATAACTTGTGAGGGGATAAATTTGTTACAAGGCAGGATTAGAATCAGAAATGTATCCAAATGTTCATAGGACATGTAGATTCTAAGAATGATGCAAAAAGCAAGTTATTGTTTGTAATGATTCAATTTATTTTTGTTGTTTATTGTGATGTTACTTTTGTCAATATTGGAAAATAAACAACACCTTGCAAGATTCTTAGTACGAAAGGAAACAAAAATCAAATTTGAGCAATATACAGGTTTGTATCATGAGTTCAATACATCCAAATTTGACGTTATTCAAGTGTTCTCGTTCCCTGCAAGCAAGGTATATAGGCCACGCTGTATGTCACATCCTAAAACGTGGTTTAGTGCAGTAACTTGAAGTGACACAGAAATTAATACAAATTGGATTCTCTGCTGAATATCTAGCCTGGTTTTACCTTACTGAAGTACTTTGTTTATGTGCTATAGTGTGTTCAGGAGAATATGAGCCATGACATATGTGTACCGCCGTGGCAAAAGGGTCCAGTTGTCGACTCCTACATGTAGCTCATTGTAGCATATCTGATGTATACAAATACCATACATTAGATATGCTACAAGGAGCAACATGTACGAGCCGACAACTGGTCCCTTTTGCCGCGGCGGTACACATATACAGAAATAGTTAATTTCATATTCATCATGCTGCTGCTGCAGCACTCACCAAATCGTACATGTTATGTTCCAAGGGTTTTTTTAGAAGAAGATGAAATTGACTTTCAAAAGTATAATTATCGATAGGTATTTTAAGAAAGTAAACTGTTTTGCGGTGAAGGTTTTAGTGCCATGTTAAACTAACCTGGTTTTACCTTACTGAAGTACTTTGTTTATGTGCTATAGTATGTTCAGGAGAATATGAGCCGTGACATATACAGAAATAGTCAATTTCATTTTCATCATGCTGCTGCTGCAGCACTCACCAAATCGTACATGTTATGTTCCGAGGTTTTTTTTAAAAGAAGAGGAAATTGAGTTTCAAAGTATAATTATTGCAAGGTATTTAAAAAAAGTAAACTGTTTTGCTGATGAGGGTTTTGGTGCCATGTTAAACTAAACAAACGGTGCCTTCAAATTGTACAAAGAGATCAAATTATCTTGGATTATCTTGAAGGAATAGTACTTTAGAAAAAAAGGAAACTTTATTTAATTGCAAATATTGAATTCCTAGTACTATTTCTCAGAAATTGTCAATTTTTAAATAGTTCTGCAGATTACATCCTGTTTTAATACTGAGTGAGTCAATAAAAGTGTAATAGTTGAAATGGGCGCCATATTTAAAGAACAAGATAAATACTAAACAAATTACTTTTGTTTCTAAATAGATCATGAATTTACCTTTAGAATGTTAGAATGTTGAAAGAATTGGGCTAATTGATAAAGGTGTTTCAAAGATATGCTTATTTTAAGTGAGTGGTTTAAAATCATTTCTGTCCAACTTAGCGAACATTTTGATCATGTGTTTCATAAGGACTGAATGTGACGTTGCCTTTCTATTATTTTTCTCTGACCTGAAACGACTTCTGTGGGTCTTTAAAAGTGCAATTTGGTTTTTGTTGAATATTATCATTTGTATAATAAAAATGACTGAAGTCCAGCTCTTCCCCTCCATGAAATTTGATACTCCCCTTGGCCCTTGCCTCTGTTTGTCGTACGTCTTACCTCTCTTGGGTCTAGATTCAGGCATTAGTAATTTGGCAGCTGAGAAAGAGCTTCAAAGAATGATTGGAGGACTCTTGTCTGTTAATTATATGTTAGACTGTACTCAATCAACAAAGGTTCAATAAAGATGGAGATCTGAAATTCTGACTGAAGTCCTGGCCAATTCCACCATTCGATTGCCAAACAACTCTCGCAGGCAATTTTAAAACACCTAAGGCGTATCAAGCTTGAGGCCAGCAAGATGGAAGAGCTGTACATTCACAAATTTTATTTTACACATGATTTAACAAAACCAAATGACCCTTTCAAAGGCCCATCAAAGTCTTTACAGGGTCAGCAAATAGTAATAGAAAGGCATTGTCACATTCAATCCTTATGTGACACAAGATCAAAATGTTCGCTAGTTGGACAGAAATGATTTTATACCACCTTTTAAAATGAGTATATCTTTGGAACACCTTTATCAATTATCCCCATTCTTTCAACATTCTAAAGGTAAATTCATGATCTACTTAAAAACAAATTTTATTTGTTTAGTATTTATCTTGTTCTTTAAATATGGTGCCCATTTCAACTATTGCACTTTTATTGACTCACTCTGTATTTGAAATGGAAAATAAGTCTAAATTAATAGAGCTTGCTTGTATTTGATTAAAAAGCTAAGTTTCACAAAATTCCTCTAAGAAAATCTGTGAAAAATATGTAAAAGATGAAGAAAATTGATTATTTGTAGCACCAAAATTTCATGTTTCAATTTTTCGAGTAACATTGCAGAAAAGGTTGAAAATTCTTTTATTTTACACTGTATATTTCATGCTATGCATTAATTTTCGCACTTTTCACACTCAATTCGCCCAGTGCGAAAATAAATGTAGCTCGAGATGTAGTATTTATACACCACTGCACGTTAAAAAAATCACAAGCACGAAAATTAAAGCGCGCCAAATGATTCAAAATAACTCAAAATTATCCTTGCGCACAAATTTTGGCGTGTACAGTAGTTCATAGAATTGATGTATCTCTGGTACTAGATGAGCAATAACGATTGTGTTTGGATCAATACGAGGCATTTTAACCAAGTAGGTTTTTATTTAAAAAATCAAAATTGAAAATTGCAAATATGTCCCATTCTCTTAATTGTGTCACTTAGACACGAGGGGAGCGTGGCCGAGCGGTTAGAGCATGGGTCTCGTAATACAGAGATTGTGGGTTCGAGCCCCGGGCATAGCACAACTGCAGGAGACACAACGCGTGTTGTACGTGTTACTCGTGCATCAATATCTATGGTGCAATTCAGAGCTAAAATGCCTTCAGCCTGGGGTTGAAAAAGTGGTCAGACTGGAAAGATTTCAGGCTGCATTAAACATTTATATCCCAGCCGTTATCGTCATGAGATATGTACAGATTTATCAATGCTGTCTCTTTGCCTGCTTCCTTCCTTCCTTCCATTCTTGTTATATTATGATCACACAAAACCCAATTAATATTATCCTTAAAATGCCCTAACTTTGAGGTCTTGCTTTGAAATTTGATGTTAGCCCCCCCCCCCCTATCTCTCTCTCTCTTTCCTCATCAGGAATAGTGAACATTTTTGAAATACAGATGTGTTTGCCACAGGTTAAAAGTTTGGCAGAGCGATTTTTAAACAAAAATACATATTTGCTTGTTCTCTTTAGTAAAACTAGGGCATTCTAGATTGCCAACCCCCCCCCCATGTGCTCCCTCTCTCTTTCCCCATCAGAAATTGTGAACATTTTTGAAATACAGATGTGTTTGCCACAGGTTAAAAGTTGTTGGAGCAATTTTTGTTTTCTAAACAAAAATACATATTTGCTTGTTCTCTTTCTAGTAAAACTAGGGCATTCTAGGTTGCCAACCTCTTTTTGAAATGTGTGTCAGAATGCTCACTCCCATTTGTCTCCTTGTCTGATTATATTCCAAAACATCTCCGAGGTATTTCACAATATTAATAATTACAAATCCATCTGATTGTACGGCGTTAATAAATGCAATTTGTATGGATTAACAAAATTGAGTTCTCTCAAGAAATCTGGGTCAGGATTTATAATTTTGCACAATACTTTGTGTTTAGTAGGTTTGGTAACGTCGTCGTGTCGAAATTGATGACACAAAATGGACAATTCTATCAGGCCCTAGTTTTCACTTGTCAAAAAATTGAACATGCATTAAAAGTGCTCTTTTATGATTTGTTGAATTGGCTAGATGCATGGCATGGCATGTTGGTTTGATTTATTCTGTTAATGGCTCAAAGGGACACTCTGAGTTTAGTCTCTACACTGCCGCTGGAAAGAGCTATATCCATGAAATTTTGTCAGAATATTAACTTGTCCTTATGTATATTATGATGCAAAATTGGTCTAGGAATTTTTTTTTATTTATTTTATAAATGGCGATAGATGTCAGCAACCTACCCAGGTACCAAATAACTTGAATGGAGAAAATTGAAACATGCAGCATGATGAAGTCCCTGCATGAAATGGTTGCAGGCCCAGCAAATCTATGATGAAACACCCAAAGTTATTGTTTGATACCATAATATAGTGTAGGGTTTTCTCTTTCAATTGATAACAAATATATGTAAACCGGTTAAGTAATGACGTCACAATGACGTTTAAAACATGGCCGACCCAAAAATATAGATTTTCAATAAAACACATTATCATGCTTTGAGGTGTCCAAGTGTGGGGAAAAATTGGATCCAAAACATGATAATGATAAAATTGGATGATTTACGCCCGATATTTATTGGTCTCGCTATGAGTTTTAAAATATTGGGCTCGACTGCGTCTAGCCCAATATTTTTGCAACTCATAGCTCGACCAATAAATATGGGCTCAATCGATCCAATTTTATACCAAAATTGGATCTTTTTGCTATATGACACGTCTACAATTGGCGGTCTGTGGATAGTCAGTTAAAAGTGGGAAAATTGTTTTACTTTGCACAGTGACTATGTAAAGATGCCTTGACGATTGCATAATGAAATGACGTTCGTTGCTCTATTCCTTTTGTGTGATCTTTAAAACTTTTTGATACCCCCTCGTACCTTTTAAGTTACGCCCTGCTTTCATAGGTAACAGTGTTGCACACAGATTGAAAAAGACTTAAAGTCTTCAGCAAAACGTGCAGGGAAAATAAAGGCTTATACTAGTTACCTCAATTTGTATGTAACAATAATACACACATAAAATCATCTTCACAATTAGATATACTTGAAAAACAGTTGCATTAATCTGAGTAATAAACAAAGTGACTTCTCACACTTCTAGGAGCAATTCATGGCAGTAATACTTGAGAGTGATACAACTCTTGCGCTATATTGTTTGTCTTGATATAAAATCATCTACACAATTAGATATACTTGGAAAAACAGTTGCATTAATCTGAGTAACAAACAAAGTGACTTCTCACACTTCTAGGAGCAATTCATGGCAGTAATACTTGAGAGTGATAAAACTCTTGCGCTATATTGTTTGTCTTGATATAAAATCATCTACACAATTAGATATACTTGAAAAACAGTTGCATTAATCTGAGTAATAAACAAAGTGACTTCTCACACTTCTAGGAGCAATTCATGGCACTAATACTTGAGAGTGATCAAACTCTTGCGCTATATTGTTTGTCTAGAAATGGATAGGTACCACCTTACAGGCGTATAGTTTTCATGCGGCCTACTTCTGGTTGTTCCCTAGTGCTTGTGTTGACCTACATTGTAGGTGTAGTGTATTAAAAACTGGCTCGTAAATAAGTTTAAAGGTGTCTGCAGATTAAAAGGGATTTCCTGCGTGCCGATTTCAACCATTTTAGTATCGGGTGTATCTGATGCTTCAGTCGAGTTTATGTTGGTTAAATATCCTGATCAGGGAGGCTGAGTATTCAATCAGAGCCACATTCTGATGAGCATGGGCTGAAAAAAGAGCGAGGTTATTTAATTGCAATTTGATTTGTTGTGATATTATGAATTTTAAAGATTCAATAAGTAGCGAGTGGGAAATGACAAAACGCCCATTAAAGGTGTGTATTCCAATCACTTTTTCAATTCCAAAATAAAAATTGGAGATTTTCATACCACAAGGAAAACATTTTTCTCATAGCCCGTGCAAATTTTCATGCCCATATTATGTTTCATTTAAGAAATATGGTCAAAAAAAGTGGTGAATTACTGTAAGAATTTGTTAACAAAAATAAATATTCTATAGTTTTCAATGGGTCATCCTGAGACACATTTTTGCCTAAAGCATCAATTTGGCTCAAAGCTGTAGCAATGCTCAGATTTGGTTACGCAACGAGACAACTGCGCAAATAATACTTCATGCGATTGATACACCAACCTGCATGTTGTCAATATTTGCGCATTTTGACAAGATTATTAGCGGCAAAAACCTGAACACCCCAAATTTGAAAAATCAAATCGAGGATTTCTAAATAGCATTGATTGACATCTCTGGGTTTGCCTCTTTACTTGGTATGCCAAGAGTTTTTGTACCGATACTCTTTTTAAGTTTTGCAGTCCATAAGTTTTGTCAAGCTTGTTAATTTCCTCTTGTACTTTTCCATTCTGCTTGCAGCGCGTTCACCCGTTTTCAATGCAATGTTTGAGCATGAGATGGAGGAGAAGAAACAAAACAGAGTCGAGATCACAGACGTCGACGATGAGGTGATGAAAGAAATCCTGAGATTTATCTACACGGGGAAAGCGCCAAACTTAGAGAAGATGGCCGATGACCTTCTTGCAGCTGCAGATAAAGTAAGATTTTGGACCAAGTTTGATTTTTTGCGCAATGCTGTATAGCGGGATATTTTTCGTGGGGTTAACCTTCTGCGATTTTTCCAATGCTCAACATTCAGTTATTTTCAAGTCTAAATACTCGAGGGTTAATAAAAAAAATAATATTTTCGTTGGGTTATAAATTCTAGGTTATGACCTTGAAAAGCGTGAAAATTAAACTCCCACGGAAATTTCCTGCTATACAGATTGTGAATCTGTCATCTGATTGGTTAAAAGTATAAGTATGCCCTATAAGCATTGCGAGCAGGCATAGTGCTAATTGTGCCCAAAGTATGGTTTCAACTAAAAGAACATATCAGGACCTTCCCATCATGCCTTGCTCCTAATTGTGTGATATTTTTACAGGTTGCCATGAACATTGTTAGTGATAAAACATATTTGAACTGCAAAAGTGGAATGAGGCCTGTTAATATTGAGCGCTGGGCATCAAAGAACATCAGGACCTCTGTACATGTCTTGCTTCCTATGGGATATTTTACGGGTTGTAATGATTGTTGTTAGTGATAAAACACATCTGAAATGCAAAATTTTGAAGTCTACTAATGGTGCTATGTTTCATCACTACCACCATTAATTACAACATGTGCAAAAATCCCATTGGAAGCAAGGCATGATGGAACGGTCCTAATATGTGATGACTCACCCCGAAAAGGGGGACTTTGGGACAGAACACCTTTCAAGAAACAGGTGAAAAAAGGCAGCAAAAATAAAAAAAAATAATAAGAATTTCCAGCATAATTTCTGTTGTAAAATGTGATCACCTTAATCAATTTCAACAAGTAAGGTGTCATTTTAAAGCTTAGAAAATGCTGCAACAGATGAAATGATAAAATCAAAATTGATATCATATGCAAAGTCCCCCCTTTCGGGGTGAGCCATCACATATCTTCTTTTAACAATTTATAAAGGACTAGTCTTATTTGGTGATATTTCTAACATCAGCATGACAATTTTGAACATGCACATGTGTAACATTGCCTTACAGTTTTGTGTCTGAGAATTATTTTATCAATGGCCAGATAATGACAACAGTTCGTGAAATGACAAAGTGGCCAAAATGAAAAGGAATGGTACGATTCAAGCTGCAACTGAGGATTATGTGCTGTAGATCTAGGAGGAATATTGAAGAAAGGTGTTGTAATAATAAAAAGTTATCAAAAGTGTTGTCAAAAATGTTAAGTTCTTTTTACCAAACTTAAAACAATTGTGATAAAAGATATATATTCATAAAACAAATATTGACTACTTTCTGTGCTGTAGATCTAGGAGGAATATTGAAGGAAGGTATTGCAATAATTAAAAGTTATCAAAAGTTGTATCAGAAATGTTAAGTTCTTTTTACCAAACTTATAACAATTGTGATAAAATATATATATATATATAAAACAAATAGGCCTATTGATACTTTCTGTGCAGACCTGATTAAAATTGTTTCCCCCTCATAATCTCAAAGCTATAGCCCTCCAGTATGCTTTTGGTAATGGTGTTGAGATCACCTTGGGAATTGATTTAACCATGCCACTCAAAGCCCTCAAAATTGTATACAATAATTATACTGCTGCCCAAAGTACACTCTCGGTCAAAAGTGTTTGCGCACAAAACCTTAAACCAGCCATATCTCAAGAATCACTCATCATTTGCTTAATTTTTTTGATTTATATTTTACATATATAAATCTAAAAAAATCAACAGGAATTGCATTCACCGCATTTGACAATATGGTGTGCTAAACATACTGCATTACTTGCATACTTTCTTCTGCATATTCAAAAACGGAGTTTAAATATATAACTGCACATTTTTTTGAAAACTCATAACCTGAAAATGTGCTTTAGGGTTACACAGTGATAACCAGCATTGAATAATAAACTACATAGGTACATATCAAAAAATGTGTGTGGTGTATTTGTATCCTGGTCCAGGAAATCAACCATTTTTATGGTTATGGAAGATCGAATATCAGAGGAGACATGGATTTTTTATATTGGATACATTAGGCATCTATAAAAAAACATGAATATTTTCAGTGTCTTGGTCGTTTAATATAATAATTGTGGTTTTTTGCCCATATTTAAGTGTGTGCAAACACTTTTGACCGGGAGTGTACTCTTTGGTTTCCCCTGTACTAATTTCTCAATGATCACGCTGTAATATAAATGATCTATTAGAATAACAGATTGAATTCTACAAATGAGCATTTAACTACATCTAAATGATGGGCTAAACATCTGTTACGTGAATGCAAACACATGCAGTTGTAAATATAAATTACTCCCTTATTAGATGTGACAAATTCGGTGAGAAGCATGGCTCTTGCACTTTCGTAGCTGTCAGTGCAAAAAAGTACAGGTGAATTAAGACCAAGTCAAAATATAGTTTTGTTTGCCGTTGTAAGTAGTAATCAAGACCACAATTTTGTCCAGAAAATTAGAATGCACGATTATTTTGTTCAGTAAGGCTAAAAAAATAAGTGGGTGATATGGTAGATTAGCCCCAATTTTATCGTTGTATTATATGACTCAATGCTATATTGTATAACTCAAAAATGCCCTCATAGTCCATGCAAAATGTACAATGAGGGCATTTGGTAGAAATGATTGAATATAGTACAGGGTTGCGGGAACATTTGGCAAAAATGGCTTAATATAGTTCAGGGCTGTGGAAACAATTTCCAGAAATGGCTCTATGTTGTGCAAGGCCACAGGAACATTCTGCAGAATGTCTCAAAACAGTCAAGGGCTAGGGGTACATTTTGTGTATATGGCTCAATATAGTCCATGGTTTTGGGTTCTACAGTGTGGGGGTCTTTTTTCCAGAAATGGCTCAAAAACGTCTATGACTATGGGCACATTTTTCCTGTCAGAAATGCTCACTATATATAGTCCAGGTTTTTTTCCTCGGAACATGGTCTAGAAACAATATTATTATGAACAAAATTATTATGGCCAACTTTAATCATTCAAAATTTCAGTCTGTATTACTAAGACTAGTAAGAGCAGTGGCGTAGCCAGACATTTTGGTCAGGGGTGGGGGGCAAAGATATTTCGTCCTGATTTTTTCCCGATTTCCCCCGGAGCGTGTACATTTCTTCCTGGCAAAAAAATTCACTTTCGTATACCCAAAATAAAGTCAAGTTGATTTTAAAAACTGACCAGCAAAAAAAAAAAAAAGGTTTTAAGCGATTTTGGCACATCTTTTGACACGATTATCTGCTTTTTCCCCATGTTTCCTGTCTAGCAGTCTTGCAGCATAGCTGCTCTCTCATTTTTCTTGTCCTTCCTGATTTTTCCCGATTTACCGCTCGATTTTTTGTCGGGGGGGGGGGGGGGCCTTGCCCCATGCTGGCTACGCCACTGAGAAAGAGAGAAAGATTTTAGTTTGCTGTAGGCTGCAATCACATCTAGCCTAGAATCAAAGGTATTTCCTATATTAAATTGTTTGTTTCTCTTGTCCTTCTTTACAGTATGCCTTAGAGAGGCTAAAAGTGATGTGCGAAGATGCGTTATGTAGTAATCTTGTCATTGAAAATGTGGCCGAGATCCTGGTGCTAGCAGACTTACACAGTGCAGATCAGCTTAAAGCTGTAGCAATTGATTATATAAACAGGTACGTTGTGTTGCCAACACCATAAGCTAATGTTGCCAAACACTGGGTTTTGTAGTCCAATGTGGCCGAGATTCTGGAGCTAGCAGACTTATACAGTGCAGATCAGCTCAGAGCTGCAGCAATTGATTACATAAACAGGTATGTTATGTTGCCAACACCATAAGCCAGTGTTGCCAAACACTTGGTTTTGTAGCCCATTGTAACTGAAATTCTGGTGCCAGCAGACTTACACAGTGCAGATCAGCTCAGAGCTGCAGCAATTGATTATATAAACAGGTATGTTGTGTTGCCATCACCATAAGCCAGTGTTGCCAAACACTGGGTTTTGTAGCCCATTGTGGCCGAGATCCTGGTGCTAGCAGACTACACAGTGCCGATCAGCTCAAAGCTGTTGCAATTGATTACATAAACAGGTACGTTGTGTTGCCAACACCATAAGCCAGTGTTGCCAAACACTGGGTTTTGTAGCCCATAGTGGTTGAGATTCTAGAACTAGCAGATTACACAGTGCAGATCAGCTTAAAGCTGTAGCAATTGATTATATAAACAGTGTACGTTGTGTTGCCAACACCATAAGCCAGTGTTGCCAAACACTGGGTTTTGTAGCCCATAGTGGTTGAGATTCTAGAACTAGCAGATTACACAGTGCAGATCAGCTTAAAGCTGTAGCAATTGATTATATAAACAGTTACGTGTGTTGCCAACACCAAAAGCCAGTGTTGCCAAACACTGGGTTTTGTAGCCCAATGTGGCCGAGATCCTGGTGCTAGCAGACTTACACAGTGCAGATCAGCTTAAAGCTGTAGCAATTGATTACATAAACAGGTACGTTGTGTTGCCAACACCAAAAAGCAGTGTTTCCAAACACTCGGTTTTGTAGCCCATTGTGACTTGAGATCTTGATGCTAGCAGACTACACAGTGCAGATCAGCTTAAAGCTGTATCAATAGATTACATAAACAGGTACGTTGTGTTGCCAACACCATAAGTCAGTGTTGCCAATCATTTAGTTTTGTAGCCCATTGTGGTCAAGATCCTGGTGCTAGCAGACTTATACAGTGCAGATCAGCTTAAAGCTGTAGCAATTGAAACATAAACAGGTACGTTGTGTTGCCAACACCATAAGCCAGTGTTGCCAAAGATTGTGGCCGAGATTCTTGAGCTAGCAGACGAAAGTGCAGTTAAGGGGTTTCCTTTGAGAAGCAGTTGTTTAGATAACAATTTAGTCTTATACGGTAAAAAACCCTCTTTTTCCATTTCAGTGTTTATATACAATGATGATAAACATCAACAGCCCAAATTTGGTAGGAATTGTTTCATGTGGACCTAAGAAATATATCTGGCTGCATGAATACTTCATTAGCCCTATTTAAATCAATGTAAATTGACATGGTTGCAAACAGATATTAGCCACGCCAATTGACACAGTTTGTCTAACTAGGTATTCACGGGGCTATATCTGGTACCACCACGAACCAATTCATATCAAATTTGTTATGTGAGAGTTCATCATGTTCTACTGAATTATGTTTATGAAAATGTTGAAATGAAAAAAAAATGTTGATGTCGCACTTCCGTACTCCATAAACCATTCCTATAATTGGCATATTGCTCTCGTTGGTAGAAGGCGCATTCTAGTGAAAACTAAACCTTTTTTGATTTCAAGCAAAAAATCATCTTTTTTATTCGACGATATGATCAGTTTTTTCAGTCATACGTTTGTTACTCGGTACGTGAGAAGTGTTTTCTAATCAGAAATTTAGAATTTTTTCTATCCGTGCATGAATGAGCACATGTTTTAATTCAAAAATGTCACAAACGTTACTAGACGTTACCAAACAAAACATTACATTAAAAGAAATCCTGACGATAGAATTTCCTACCACTTTTACGAACTATTTGTTAATATGTTACCCATCATCTGTGAAAAGCGCAATTTTTACTTTGAAGTCATTTGTAGCAAAAACCCATTTCTGTGCGCTGTCACAAACGTTACCGAACGTTATTCAGTATCTTGGCAATTATTTTAATCTTAAAACACCTGCATGTCTTGATCCCACCAGTGAGCACCATTACCAACAACACAACTTGTTGATATAATGTTTATGCCAGGTTCTGTGGCCATTTAAAAGTGAAATTTTCAAATTTTTCGGTCACAAACATTACTTTGGAATTACCCAGAAAACGTTACTTTGGAATCACCCAGAATATTGAAATTTAGAACAAGGCTGGGAATTGTGTCACATGATGCAGCATCATGAGAAATTCAATAAATCTTTCAACAACTCACTGTATCTCTTAATACAGGAGCGTACCGTTGTTGATTCGTGGTGAATCCACAGTTGATATTCAAATTAGCGCGTTACGCACGGCACAGCGTTTACGGATGTGTGTTTACGCAGTACACAAAAGTCAGCGAACTGATCATCGGGTGTCGGGCACTTATAGTTCGTGCAAAAGCCTGGTACTAAAAAACTGATAACGTTAAAGCAGCAAACATTCACATTCTTATAGTTTTAAGGTTTTGTTACAAGTATGTACAGCGCTCAGTCCCTTCTTTGTTGTGAGCACTCAAAAATCTCTCATTATTATCAATTATTATTATTATATATTGAATCAGTCACAACGCATCATGTAACATGGGCCTTGTTCTTAGTTTTGATATTCTGCCAGCAATGGAATATGTTGATTATGGTTACAGTGAATACACATACTTGTTTAGTTAATTGTCTTATTTTAGTAAAGGTGTTTGTAATTGCAGTTATTTATAAGATTTGTTATACACCTGTAATTGGGACAGCTTAGGCTAAAAAAAAAATTGTCTCAGAAACCTGCACGCATTGCTATGTGAAAATGAATTCTCTCTTTTTTCTTATTGAGTAATCCAGCGATCGACCGCTGTCCGGGTTGCTGTCATTTGCTGTTACAATTTTACCTTGAATTTTACGTTTTATTTCAACTGTCAAGACTTCCCATAGTTAAAACGGATGGGATCGTACTTAGAAACGCACACGTAAGTTGGACTATCAAAATTTTAGAGCGTTGAAAATAAAAAAAACCAAAGAAATATTGCACACCACATAGCTAATTTCCTAAAAAAATAATAACAAAAAAAATTGCATAGGTTTTTTGCAAATGGTTTCTAAGACAAACCCTTTTTTTCTTGGCCTTATTTAATGTTTTTAGTAGAATTGATTGTAACTGCAGTTATTTACATTTTCTCACATACAGCCATGCAACCGATGTAATGGAGACATCCGGCTGGAAAACTATGGTACAGAGCCACCCAAATCTTGTCGCAGATGCCTTCCGAGCGCTGGCTACATCACAGAGTCCACCTTTTATGGGACCACCCAGGAAGAGAATAAAACAGACATGAGACATACACAACAAAATTGTGTCAAAAACTCTGAAACCATTTTTTGCAAGAAAAACAAACAAGCAGAACTGTACTGTTTTCCAGATTTTGGACGCTCATGTGTTAGTGCCAATTCAACATACTTTTGTACATCTGAAAAGCACAGTTGTATTGTCTGCAAGTAGCTAGATAATAGCTAGGTATGATGCATGATGGGAGATTTTAATATAGACATTTGGCTTGCGTAAACTGCCATGCTATGTTCCTTCCTGTTAAAATTCTCCATGCAGCAAAATCTACAAAATGGAGGCAAGCATATCCCAAAGAGTTTCATCTAGTGGTGAATATGGACCTAGATAATAGTCCGTAGACTTGACACAGTTGTCATGACAATGGAGGATTTATCATGAAGAATGCAGTCGGTAAACTTCACCGGTGTCGCTATGACGAAGAGCGTTTTTGATCGTGAAATATATGGTCAGTAAGGTTGAATTTTCATCTAGTGGTGAATATAGACCTAGATAGTAGTCCGTAGACTTGACACAGTTGTCATGACAATGGATAATTTATCATGAAGAATGCAGGCGGTAAACTTCACCGGTGTTACTATGAAGAAGAGTGTTTTTGATCGCGAAAAATATGGTCGGTAAACGTTGAAGCTGTTGTCATGATGACCAGTGTTTTATCGTGAACAATGCAGAGAGGTGCATCAACTATCATTCTGAAATAGTCACACAGAAAGCTGCTGATGAATCGCCATTTTTTATCCTTGCAAATTTTGTATTTTGTCATACAATTCTTACATTTGGATGAATAATTCTGTTCAATAGAAGAAGTAGCACGTATGCTAGAAGAGTCTTTAGATGAGTTTTTTAATCCTTGTGAGAAATCACTTGTGAATGTGCATTAGGCCTAAAAAAGTATTGTTTGATTGGCGTAACAGGAAAAAAATAGGGTAGGTAGGTCACTTTTTTCAGCATACCCCTGCCCACCCATGCCAGTTTAGGTGGTTTGTTTTTTCATTTTTCATAAATGCACTCAATTCCCTAAATTTTGGTGTTTTTTCCAACCCAAACTTTTTTCTTTGTCCAGATAATTAGGGTTGGTCGGGTTACACCAATTAAACCCCCACCCATGCCAGTTTGGGTGCTTTTTACATTCATTTTTCATAAAAGCACTCGAGTCACTAAATTTGGGTGCTTTTTCCATCCCAAACTTTTTTCTTCGTTACACCAATCAAACAACTTTTTAGACCTTAATTCTAGCGTGATTTGTGTTGCTTGAGTATTGACCCAACATCAGTCAAAATTTACACATCACATTGACCTATCAAAACAAACAATTAATTCCACGATATTGGGTAAGTCGTGACCATAATTTGAAACTCGGAACATGCAGCTTGCTACTTGTGGGGGATAAAACTTAACAGGTATCGTACTACCATGATGATGATAATGGGTCTTCTGTTGGCCAAGGATGCTATGATATTAAACCTTTGGTATAGAAATTGAATTGTCAAATTTCATGACGATGACTTGTTATTTGTACCTTTAAGGAGCATCTTCCTGTTTTTCAAAATTTAGTTTGCAGTTTAATTCATTTGAAAGATCACAAATGAAGTGGTTTCAGTTTCAAATTTCAGGAGAAACGGTCCAACCATTTTGAATTTATGAGAAATTCTGTATTTTGAAGCTGCCTATACTTTGGTGTATAACTCTAATATTTTGACCATATTGAGGATTTTAGCCATAAAAATTCAATGGATTCTGAGTAAAATATAAGAAATTGACACCTAAATCTCAAAAGGTTCAAAAATTAATAGAAAAAAAAGAAAAATTGAAGCAATTGGATCAAGCTCCTTTACCCTGTCACTATGGAAAGTGAAAAGGCTCAAAATTCTGATTGGGTCTACTTCACAGATATAAAAAGGGTGCGAATTAAACAACCAATACTTTCACATGTTAAATACATCATGGAGCTCTATAGTCATTTTCAAAATCCATTCTGAAATTTCTGGAATGTCTGATCAACCAATCACGTTTGAGCTCATTAATATGCATGTAATTTGTCAGCAAAACTTTCCCAGCCATCAATTTGTCAGTTGGCTTTGGTAATTAATAT
>JXSR01S047825.1:47974-59138 GCA_000969725.1 Ophiothrix spiculata
GGTATAAATCATAGATTTAAAGGGGAGATACCAGGCTTTGTATACCAGCCTGTGTAATGGCGTCGTCAGCCATGGAGCTCAATTTGGGGGTATTTGGGTCCACTCGGCTCCCCCCAAAATAAATCCGAGTGCCGAGACTTAGTTACGCGTAGAGACAACCTGCGCAAATAATACTTCACGCGAATGATACGCCAACCTGCACGCAGGGCGTCTGTGCGTGTTTCAACATGCGCGCATTAAGACAAGGTGCGATATATCATCGGCAAGCTATCGGCAAAAACCCGAATATCCCCAATTTTGTCTCCATGTCGGAATAAAAATGAAGGCATGCCTTGTATCTCCCCTGTAAATCTTTGGTATAAATGGTAGCAATCTTGTTTGGAATCTTCTATCTAATTCTGTGGTTTACTTGGAATTCAAATTATTGAGAACTTTACACATTTTTTATCATGTGTGCAACTTGGAATAATTTGAATTTCTCAGTTATGGCAAATCATCTTCTTCCTCCTCTGTTTCTTAGACCAGGAGCAACAAAAATTCAAGATTTGGAATGGATATACCAATTCCATTCCATGAGTACATAACCAATAAATCATTAACCCTAACCTGGGCCCACCAAAGTGCATAGAATACTACACCACACAGGAAAACAGACAAGCTACTCATTACTAGCCAATACAGCAAAACACACATGTGTGAGTCTAGCATGAACTTGACCATGCCTGTAATACTACACCATGCAGTTCAGCATACAATGCTGTATGCTTAGAAATTTGAATGTATGATCATTGTATTATCCAGTAAGGTTAGGGTTAATAGGGTCCATATTAATTAAGATAAGTACAACTTCATCTAGCAATGTGCCTAATATGCACCTGAGCATTTAAAAAATGCATCAGTATTTACATCAATATGAAATTTTATGTTGTATAATTGTAAATATGGAAAGAAGCTGTGAATTTAATAATATGTTTTTAATAATTATTCAGTGTTGTTTTGTTGTAAATTGTTTTCATGAGAAGTATTTTTGCCTAAGCACATGGCACTGTTTCCATTCACTAATTGACTATAGTTTGATCAACACCAAATAGGCGGGCCTCTTCACATCGTGAATTAATACAGATAAGCGCGTGCATAGCTGGACACAGCATAACTGCAGGAGACGCAGCGCGCGTTGCACATGGGACTCGCGCATCAGTATCTACGGCGCGCGTGTAACTTGGATTATGTTTACTTGCGGATGAAGAAAAGCCTCATAATTCCCGCCTATTTAGTGTTGATCAAAGTATAATGGTAATGAAGATCTTGATTATGTTCAAATATGTGTTAACTTACAGATCTCTGGTTAAATTAAGGGACCTGAGTAATTTAGACTGATCCCTGAGGTAAAACAGTTGCATTATTATCCCTGAAGAATCAATAGTTTATCCATATAATTCAAAATATATCAGTTTATTTCTTTTATTTATTTTGTGGATAAATTTCTGAACAAAATTGCTGGTAAGTGTTCATCTACACTTATGATAAACTCCTTGGATTTAAAACTTAATGTTCCAAGTTACCTACTTGAACATTTAATGTGAAAGGGTCAAATCGTCATGCGAGTGCAAGAAAGTCGTATCTGCAATGGCTGCCTCAAGTTATATTTATTTAACACCTAGTCACTAGAATGTGAAAATCCCTCAAAATATCCGTGTCGTATGTCAGTGGCTCTTGAAATGGTTCTTCACCTGAAGAACCATTTCAAGAGTCACTGACCCAAGACTGGACATTATACAGTGTGCAGTTTAAATTAATTACAAATGGCAGCTATTGCAGATACGACTTTCTTGCACTCACATGACGATATTACACTACTAACAATATTGTGCTTTGTTCGTCTGTGTAAAAGAATTGTAATTACAGATATTTTCATGAGAGTGTATTTTTAACAAATTTTGCTAATGGCCATCAACCATGAATACTAAGGTGTATGTAAAGAAGCTTAAAAATTCAAATTTAACAACAGAGTAACAGAGATGACACCGAGTTCAAAACATGGCCCAATTAGCCTATGTTCCACTTTGTGTAACGTAATATGTGGACAAAAACGAGGACACACAAGGAAGAATGCTGCACCAGTGTACCCGATTAAGCGTAACACACATCAAGGACGATTTCTGTTGGTATGTCAGGATTTATCGATATTTGAGCAGGATTATTCTTTGTGTGTCCTCGTTAATTGGAGCCACTGATCACATTGACCAGCCACTATTGAGAAATAGTAATCAAATGAGTTATGAAATATATGGGGATAAAGTGTCGGGGGCCTGAATTAACCACATGCAGAATGATCGTTGTCACCTCCTTTTGCCAAAAAATGTGCTCATTAGAATATCCCTGTTTACAATACTTGTTTAGGAGAAATTGTAGTCCCATTATCCGAGTTGGCTAAACTTTACAGTTTGAAGTGAATTCCCCAAACTAATAGCAATAATAGAAGATTAATTTGCATGACATGACTTTTTTGATGCGGTCTTATCTCTTTACATTCCAAAATCAGTGGAGCCCATATTCACAAATAGAAGAATACCCGAAGTGTAGGAATAAAACATGGAATGGTCAACCTTATTGGCATATTTTGATATTTTATCTGGAATTTGCGAGCTGCTAGTAATAAGAAGTTTGATGACAAATACATGGTTTGTTTTAAGATTGTAGTTGTCCTATCCGAGGACAAAATGTCAAAACTTGGCAAAAATGTGTTAGTTTGTGCTAAGTCTACTATCCGTCTTATTTTATTTGGTATATCAGACAAACTTTAGGCCCTACATCCATAGGGTGTTCCTATGTAACTTAAACAGTGACCAAAAGGTGTTTTAAGTTCTTCCCACCATTCAATTCAAACTGTTACTTCCACAGCTTATGAACCAACTGCCACAGACTTGCATGATAAAACTACTGATGGAAAACTTGCTATATTGTTAACAAATACCACTTCGTCAATTTTCTTCAATCCCAAAATACAGTTTGAAATGGAGGAAATTCAAAATCTTTACCACACAAATGAATGTAGTAGTGGAATGACCTTCGTGAATGTTCCATTGGGTTATTCATATTTACTGAAATGTTGCTGTGTGTTATGGGAAGAGCTTTAATCACCCTTTGAACAGTGACATAAAGCAATGACTTGAGACAAGTTTCATGAGTACTTTTTATTAATACGACCTCTAACCAAAACAAAGGTTCATTGTCTGTGTGGCACTTCACACGGAAACATTTAACAAGGCCATGCCACAAATAAAGGCAACAGTGTATGGATACTATTTGAAAAAAAATCTTAAATTATTAATAGATTTTTAAATTATAAATAGAATGTCAAGATAAACAGGTTGTGATAAAATCATTAACGTTCATTTTATCTCTTCGGAAATGTATGTGTCAAAAATTGTTGGTTTCCATAGAGAGGCAAACCAAGCAACGACCGCACCCAAACCAACCCACCAACCAAGCAAACCAAGATAAAGCGAGCCCTACCCAGCAAGCACGTGCGCACTAAAGAAACACCGTATCAAGGACGTAGACGGACTACTGACTGACTCTCGCAAGTAAGTAGCCAGCCGGAAGGATAGGGAGAGGCAAGCAAAAAAAACACAAAAAAAAAAACAAATAGGTCAAAAAAAATAACGACAGAAAAAAACCGTCCCTTTAAAACAATAATGAAATGCAAAAACCTTAAAAAGTCCAAAAATCAAACAAAAAACCTAAAAACTAAAAAAAAGGGGAAAAAAATGGGTGAAGAAAAAAAAAGGAACCGGGAAACAAAATTTCACTTAAACCTGGACTATTTTTAAACCTGGGCCCTATTTCACTAACATTAAGCAATGATTGCTAACCCCGTTATAATCCCTAAACTCCAAAAATGATCGCTAAATTGTTAAAAATACCCGCTATCTAGCGATTATTTTTGGAGTTAGCGATCAAAACGGGGTAAGCGACCATCGCTAAATGTTAGTGAAATTGGCCCTTGGTCTAACTTTTGTGTATACGGACCCATATTTTTCAATAGCAATGTGTACATAAATGCCAGTGTGTATAGTATATTGAGAGTTTCTATTTTTAGTGTAATTATCCATAGCAGATTTCTATTGCTATATTGGCATGCTACTAAAATAATTGGAGAGCTCAATAATGAATGACATCTATGATCTGCCCAAATCAGCTCTGTACAGCAGGATGTGCCCATGTTCACGAGTCAGTCAAGTATATCCATGACCATAGACAAGTCATATGGTCATATACTCTTGACCTATTCATATGAGAAGAGACATCTGTGGGAATCTGATTTGGATTGTGTTTTTTTTTTAAGATGCAAAAATGGGTTGTCCAATTATTTTAGTAGTGTGGCAATATTTAAGTTGCAGAATTATATGGGAGATTCCAAACTTAGTATTATACCACCACACGTGAGGTGCTGAATCACGATGCAGCTCAATTTGCGAGTGTTCCGGTCGTTGACAAAAGGCATATAATTCCGTGTCAGTTGTCGTCTTGGTTTGTTTCTTGTGCGCAAAACGACTGCCCCTATTTTTTGTACCTTTATCAATTTGCAAGTGCAAAATTCTGCATCCTGCTTGTCATTGAGGCTTGGGTTGCTACTTTAGCGCGACAACTACTGTGTTGAGTTTTGCTCCTCCAATTTTCCAATGTACATGTAAATTAAGTTATGTTGATCAGTTTGGATAACCAAACTTGATTACTGTACAAGTTGTATTTTTCGCGGTACATTTATTTTCGCACTTTACGTGCTCAACCCGTCTAGTGCGAAAATAATTGTACCGCGAAAATGGTTTGTATCTACTGAGAGACGATTTTTATCTTGGTTTTTATTTAACACATTTTTCTTATGGTTTGGAAGATGGAACCTGATGAATATGATAGAATACACTTCAAAGGTAACGTTTCTGATAAAATTCGACCTTGGACCTGATTTTCAACTATGCTCAGCTTCAATGATGGCCCGTATCTCGTAATTGTATGCCGACATTAAGGTACCTTTCTATATGAAAGGTCACATATTATTATTGTATTTAATGCACATTTTGAAATGGTGCAAAATACCTTCCTGTGGGACCTTTAGGCATGAGAGTTTTGGGGGATTTTGCAGGATTTAAGATGGCCACTTTTTAGAAAAGTAATTAAAATCCAAAATGTGTGGTTATGTATTCCCGATTTACTGCTAACTTTTATTACCGCATCCATTGAGCTGCTTAAGCTATCATACTTAGCGAGCAAGTCATTTTGCAGATGTTAGCCACTTTGAAATATGTTATATACTTTAGTTAATTAATTTTGTCAAGACTGGGGGTCAATGGTCCACAGTTCAAGAGAAAGTGCTTTGTATCATTTTACAAATATTATAGAGCAATAAATATTTGTTTATATACATCATCCAGGGGAGGGGTAATTACATTGACAAGGTATACGTATATATGGGCCTGCCTTTTGGGGAGGGTTTTTCACAGATTTTGGTATAGCAATCACCTGGTTTCATTTCAAATGAATGCACCTAATTTGCCTAAATTGGGTGTATTTTGGAAAATTTATGTACTGAGGGTTGGTATAGAAATGGTTAAATTTTCAAAGTCCAGCAGGCAAATAAGCTTACAAAATTGTTTGAAGACCCCCCCCCCCCCCGGTACATCATGCACAGTAATTTACAATAATTGCTTATCCAGCTTTTACTTCATAATTCTGCATGTAGCATTTAAAGGAATACAAATATCTTCATTACCCTAGTAATTACAATTACTGATATTTCCTGAGGATCAAGCAAAAAGTATTTGTCAAACTATTTCATACATGATTAGGATTGTGATTATTTGTAAGCAAAGGCATCTTAATCGTAGTCCATTTTTCTATAAAAACAGAAGCAAAGTATAATCTTTCACCTTCATTTTAAGGCTACTAAGGCTCCATGAAAGTGGACAGTATTAATAGGCCAAGTATGCAACAGATTAGGCAAAAAAAGGTTTGTCTCAGAAACCCGCACGCATTGCTATGTGGAAATGAATTTAGCGTGTAGAGCTACATGCTGGTCTTTATCTCTTTTTTTTATCGAGAGTAATCTAGCGATCGACTGCTGTCCGGGTTGCTGTCATTTGCTGTTGCAATTTTACCTTAAATTTTACGTTTTACATCAACTGTCAAGACTTCCCGTAGTTAAAACGGGCGGAATCATACTTACACCCGTATGTTGGGCATTCAAAATTTCAGAGCATTTAAAAAAAAAAGAATAGCGCATACCACTTAGATTAAAAATTGGATAGTGTTTTTGCAGATGGTTTCTAAGAAAAACCTTTTTTTTTTCTAAAGTAGAGGGAGTAATAAAACAAAACATATATGTATTCATTTTGCTAAAATGATCTGAAAGTTAAAATTGTAAGATTAAGATTGGCAGCATAATGATGAAAATCCCAGATTTGTTGACGAGATAAGAACTCTGTATGAACCAAGGAAATTTTATAGGGGAATATGGAATCGTCGCCATCTTGTGTCGCTCATGGAGCAGAGTTATTGTACCTCATGATATATTCGGAATTTGAGCAGATATCCAGGCAGATTGTGTAAACCTTCACTTGACGCATACACAGCATGTGCAATTTGTTTCAAGAGCAAACCGCATCTGCGTTTCAAGTATCGTGTACTGCGACTTGCTCTGATCAATGAACGCCAATTTTCCCGCTAATCCGTACCGTATTGAAGTGGTACACGCAAAATGCTGGCGGTACAATATCTCAACCCCCATTAGCGACAATCCAAGATGGGCGCCATCCCAGATTCCCCTATATAAGTTCCTTGGTATGGCCACACGTAAAAGGCAGAATCACCATGGACCTCAGTTTTAATTAGTTGTAATCATTTTGTATGTTTATTAATGTTCATGTAGGGTAAAATTTGGTATTTTTGCTATGTCAGGTAACTTCACTCCTGAAATAAGAAATTCATGAATACCTCTCAATATTGAATTGCGTACATCAATCAACAGAAAGGGCAAACTTACGCGACAACATCAAATTTACCCAACTGCAATATGCATGGCTATGGCTATGGCGAGAACCTACCTACAAAACAAACAAAAAAATATAGAAAACTTTTTTTAACAAGTTAGGTGGTCTATGTCTAATTTGAACCTTTAACATGCATCGTAGATATGAATAATACCCCAAATCTTCAAATATATATTATTTGTCTAATCACATTGAAGAAATTATATTTCAACAACATGCCTTTTTCAAATGAGCGAAGACCATCTTTCAACTTCTTTTCAATATTTGGTTGAGCATATTCAACCTTTTTTAGATTGAATACAAAATTACATGAGAGTTTTCCACACTAAAGTAGCTTGACTCATCAACATCATAATGAAATGAGTCAAAATCAGAATGCATATTTGCCCTATTATCAATTACATTTCCAGTCCTTTACCGTATGACATACTGCATGCCTATTTTTATCCACCCAGCGTTCGAAATTCTGGTTGTCCGGTTGTCCGGGACAACCAAATCTAGCGCCGGACAACCTAAATTAATGCTGTGGTTGTCCGACGGACAACCATAATTTTTCGAAGTCAAATAAACATACTTCTTAGCATGTTTATTTCAAAACGGAACCTTTGATAAAATTGTAAAATTTTTGAGCATTTTTTCTGATCGCCGTAAAAAATATGACTTTTTATCAATTTGCTGTTAAAAAAAAATTAGAAGTAGGTGTCTCGTAGTTGTCTGTGCGCTTGGGAGACTTTTTTTTTTTTTTTTTGCTTGTCAGTTTTGAAAAGGTACGTCAAAAAATTCTGGCGCCGCGCCTGACGGACAACCAAATTTCTGACGGACAACCAAAAATTACAACCTGGTTGTCCGTCGGACAACCATGTTTTTTTCCTTAATTCGAACGCTGGGCATGAAACTGCAATACTGCCCTCGATAAAGGTTATCAAGTAGAGCAGAGACTGAAGAGGGCTTCTAGCAGGATATTTACCATACCAGCAAAAAGTGGATTTCATTTAACCAGTCGAGGTGTAGGGATAATTTTCATTTGGAAAAAAAAATGGCAGCCAAACTGGAAAGGGTTTACTAAGTTTTAACAGGTTGAAATATTGTTTTCACTTTTCATCGCTGAACGTTGAAACTGCGATAATATTGAACATACCTGCTGGATTATTTAATCAAACTGCAAAGAAAATTTTACTAGCTTACTCAAAATGGACAACAAGCACTTTTTTTGCAATATGTGTTACATACCATATATATATGAAATGTTATTTTTTCCCCTTCAATACTATCTACGATGTGTAAAAATAACTGTGTTGCATACACTGCAAATAATATTTGATACCAGTAAAGAAGGTACATTAAGAGCTTGGTCACAATAACTCGTACAAACCGTTACGGACCACGAGCACGAGGAAAGCGAACAGCGAGGATGCGCGTGGTCTTATTAGATGGACTAAACACTGCTCGCAACTGTTCGTACGAGTTATTGTGACCAAGCTCTTAATTGGGTTCTATAACAAGTTGCACTGTATTCTTTAAGCAAAACATAGATTGGAATTTGCCAGAGAGGTGAGATGTTCTTGCAAATGGATTTCCAGGAACTGTTAACTGGACAAAATAACTTTGTCACGACTATTTATTGTTTTCATAGAAGATTTTCCAATAAAAGATTAATATTATATGAAGATTTAGATTTGTTGTCTTTTTATGTGATGCTAAGTATCACATAAATAGAGTTCTCGCTAGCTCAGTTGGTTAGTTCTCGAACTGTTAAACATAAGATATCGATCGTTCGAGTCCAGCTCGGAGCTGAATGTGCGAAAACTGTATATTCTATGAGGGTGTGAATTGCTCAAGCTAGGGTTGCGCCAATATGTAGGCCGCAGTAAGCCCTTTGGCCCCAGGGAGTCCAGGTAGTGATTTAACCTTACTAAATGACTAGAACTGCTCTGAAAAGTGTGCTGAGGCCGTGTGGAATTACAAGTCAGGGGGACTGCGTAGTGCACTATAAATCACCTGCAATTTATATATTATTTAAGTGTGTGACAACAAGTGGTTTATTGTAAAGCTTCTGTTCAAAAAAATCAACATTTCATTTTACATATATTCGGTTTTCCGTATTACACAAAATCGTGTTTAAGTGAAAAATGGTTGGGAGGTCGATTTTTAGATATTGTAAGTAGTATACCATGTCAGTTTTCATTAGGGTGGGGAGGGGGAGTTAAGTAGCAGGAGCAGGATTACGAATTTTGACGAGGATGTATTTCAAAAATCCTGCTCTCTGATTGGTCAATGCGCACAATGTGGGCGTGGTTTAGGTTTATAATAAAGGATGACAAATTAAACCCCTTAAGAGTGGGGAGTGAGAGTTCAGGAGCAGGGAGCAGTAAATTCCGATTTCAGATTTTGTACAAAATTCCGAACCCTTGAGAAAATTCCAAAACATATACCTTTTTAGTGGAAACTACTGAGGCCCGATTTTAATGGGCTTTTGTTTGAAAACTTTGATTGGTCAGTTTCAAATTATGTTTAGGTTATTAGTACTAGGAGGTCGTGGTAAGGTTAGGACCAGGGATTGACTTCTGATTGGTTGTTTTGGGCATGCGCCAGAGGTGGTTTTCAGGATATCCCACAATGCATTATTCTGATACACTGATATATAATAGGCAATAATGGTTTTCTGGACAAGGGGCTATTAGGAATTTGAGAATTCCATTGAGTAGTACTCATATATCTTTCTAGGGATGTGTTTCTTTTCACAATAGCCCAGTGTTTACCCACATTGCTGACACCTCAAAAACCTCAGCAACCTGTACATAAGTATAGGAGTTGAATTGGATTTGCAGGCATATTGTACAATCAGTGTATCAGAATAATGCATTGTGGGATATCCTGAAAACCACCTCTGGGCATGCGCAGTAGATTTTAGGGGCTCTAAAGCCATGAAAATTCCAAAATTGATCTCTTGGTTGAAAATCATATGCCGAGTTTTACTAGTTTAATTTTGAATGGCATGTGTGGATAATTACTTTCACGTTTGAATAGGGGTCCAGGTAAGGTTGTTAGAACTAGGGTTGGTTGGGCGGTATGGTTATTTGTGAAAAGTAGGTGCGGGCGATATGACCATTTTCTAAAGTACCAGTGTTTGAAGGTCTGGGTTGCTATGGGAAAAGTTAGTGCAAGTCAGATTTGGGTTAGTTTCCATAGCTTGGTCTAGTCAGTCCTGAAAAAACAGATTATCTTCTAGATCTACCTCTTTGACTTTGCCATCCTCCTCCTCCTGCCTCCTCTAACCTCCTCCTCCTCCATCTCCTCCTCCAACCTCCTTCCCCTCCTCCATCTCTTCCTCCTCCATCCTCCATTCTCCTCCTCCTCCATCCTCCTTTTCAGTTAGGCTACACAGATACTGTCTTTTGAGGCGTAGTGAGAGTGATTACTCGCCGTCACTCTCCTTAAATGAAGCTGTGTAGATTTATTTATACTCACCCACCATTGGCATAAACAATTGCAAGGCAGAATATGAATGATACAATTCCTTGCAAAATATGTCAAATCACTCTCCCACAGCTCACCTAAAAATCTGGAAGAGAGTGATTTGCAGCTCGCCTTGCATTTTTCAAAAGACAGTCCCTGGCTACACTACCTTGACCAGGTCTCAACTTGAAGGTTATTCGCCAAAAGGGTTACGTTGGGAGTGTTAAAGTTGATAAGAATTGCAATTTTTGTCAATATTCCACAATTCAGTGACAAATTACCTGTAAGTGTACTATAAACCGGTGCATGGGCGTCATTTCATTTTGAAGTGTGGGGGGGTCCGAGGGCAAACTTTGGGGGGGTCCGAGGGCAAATTTTCAAAACTGTGGGGGGGACACCTAATATTGTGGGGGGGGACGTGTCCCCCCTGTCCCCCCTGAAATGACGCCCATGCTAGCAGGAATGTAAGTCCCCCGTTCTAATAATTGTCTGGGTTATACAGTGAAGTATAGGCTAACAACTCTCGCGCAACATTAGCTTCATGCTTTATTCCGTTATGGTCTATTCTGTCGGACGCACTGATGTCACAGACTAGAATGCTGTCCTCTGATTGGTCAATTGAGGCTGTTCCATGTTACTCCCTGGCGTGAAACATTGCA
>JXSR01S047825.1:100251-110874 GCA_000969725.1 Ophiothrix spiculata
CGTGTTGAACATATTATGAAATAAAATATAATGGCAGTATAGTTACATGAATGAGAATATTTTGAATATGCCATTCCTGTGGAGCAGGTTCTAAGCGTTGGGAAGTTCTTTGCCTCTGACATGCTGGAACTGATGATGTGCTGGTGGACATCATGAAGCGAGGGGATATCTTCCTCTCGATAGAAAACTGATCACCACAGACCATCACTAGGTGCACTCTTCCTTCAACAGTGGGCACATATTGGCTGAGCTACTTTAGATGGTGATCTGGTAGTCGACATCATGAAACGAGGGATATCATCCTCTTGACAGACAACTGATTACCTCAGTCCATCACTGGGTGCACTCTACCTTCAACAGTGGGCACATATTGGCTGAGCCACTTCAGATGGTGATCTGCTGGTGGACATCATGAAGCGAGGGGATATCATCCTCTCGACAGACAACTGATCACCTCAGTCCATCACTGGGTGCACTCTACCTTCAACAGTGGGCACGTATTGGCTGAGCCACTTCAGATGGTGATCTGCTGGTGGACATCATGAAGCAAGGGGATATCATCCTCTCGACAGACGACTGATCACCACAGACCGTCACTGGGTGTACTGTTCCTTCAGCAGTGGGCACGTATTGGCTGAGCCACTTCAGATGGTGATCTGCTAGTCGACATCATGAAGCGAGAGGATATCATCCTCTCGACAGACAGCTGATCATCACAGACCATCACTGGGTGCACTCAGTCGGAATCTCAGTTTACATTGAATGTATTATGGAATAAAATATAATGCCAGTATAGTAACGTGGATGAGAATATTTCGCATACTGTATACCGTTCTTGTGGGGCAGGTTCTAAGTGTTGGGAAATTCTAAGCCTCGGACATGCTTGAACTGGTGATCGACTTGTGGACATCATGAAGCGTGGGTATATCATCCTCTCGAGAGACAGCTGATCACCACAGATCATCACTGGGTGCACTCTGCCTTCTACTGTGGGCACGTTTTGGCCAACCCACTTCAGAATGCGTGTTACTCCAACATTGCTGGTGAGATTCTTATTTTTGACTCCAAAGCTAACCTAGAATAAAGCATATGGATAGAGGGTTGATAAATATTGACTTTATTTTACATTTCCTTGGTCAGACTCACAAGGAGGCGCAAACTTTTTATTTTTCTGCGTTTAGGAGGTGGCTTTGTTTTCTTCTCTACAGCAGGTATAACACTTTTCTCTCCTTCCTTTGCCATAGTTACTATGGCTTTGAATAATGACAAAATTACCAACATGTTTTTTGACCATAAAATGTATGTGCATGTGATAGCTAGGTTACCGTTCGGGATCTCAGTTTACATCGATAATATTATGAAATAAAATACAATGGCAGTATAGTTACGTGGATGAGAATATTTCGCATATACCATTCCAGTGGGGCAGGTTCTAAGCCTTCAAAACCTCGGACATGCTTGAACTGGTGATCGACTGGTAGAGAGAGCGAGAGCAAGACGTGTATTTATCATACTTGGCCTCGCTATGAGTTCTAATTCCCCGTGCGATTCTGTGGACTTACCCCATCAACGGCAGGAGTATGTCAATTATAGATCTGATCTATTGGCCAAAATAAAATACTTTGAGTTGATCTATTCTTCATATTTATTTTGACACACATTTTTCCATATATAAAATGTTCTTCCTTCCTAATAAGTTCCTCTTTCTTCCCAACATTTTACAAACAAAAAATGGGCGCTTGATCTAATACAGAACATGTTTTGTGAATTTACAACATACCAAATTCACTGTTCATATTTAAGTATTGAATACACAATAGGGATCTTACGTTTCATTGCAATTAATTCAGCTACTGGTAGTGCAGTTGTCTGTCGACAATTCCTTGTCTAAAATGTTGGCCGCCCGTTTGGACCATTTGGCGCTTGATTTGGCCATCAACGTTCGGGACAACATTTTCCCAGGTTCCTTGTGTTGGAGCTTAATCACCTTGAAAACATCAGTGTCCAGTTTCAGTACCTCTAAGTTCTTTTGTACCTGTAAAATGAAGATTACCAAATCCATCAAAATATTAGTTGTTAAAGGTTGTAATATATGCTAAAGATATAGTATTCACCTAACAGCATGGGTATTCTGACAAAGTAACAGGCGTTGAGAGGGGCACTCAAGTATAATGTTGCAAGCATAACTTGACCACAGTTAGGGTGATTGTTTCTGAAGCCAAAATACTTAGTATTCCCTTTACCATTATTCATACCCTAAATTGTGCTTTTACCGATACAATTTTCACACTTAAGGTTTGAAAAAGTACCATATTTCTGGAAAATGGCTATTTACGTTAAAAATCAATGCTAAAAAACAACCCTAATTCACCTCTTGGTCATGTTATGCATGCCCCCCTACCGCCCCCCTCCACGGGGAATGTTTCACACTTACTCTTTGTGTCCCATTGGGTCACATGGCAATTGGGTGGTTGACCAGGCAAATTTGTATCAAACAGGCCAATTTGTCTTAAATCCATCCCTTTCAATGACAAAATGCATTCTCATAGACTGATTTTATCGAACATCATATATACAAGTTGAAATATTTGCCCTCACTTGGATGTTTATTAAGTAACTTAGAAAAATTCAAACAATTGTCAATAATAATTTTGTTTTCAACTTGGCACTTTATAAAATTAAACTTGATAATATCAATTTACCACCAACGATGTATAATCATGCAAAGAAGGATGCAATACTTACTGTAGAGGTACTTGCAAGAGAGCTTAGAGCTTTACTTTCTTCGTTGACCTGAAATTTAAGCAATGTTTCTGCATTTTAGGAGGTGGGTTTGTTTTCTTCGCTCCAGCAGGTGTTAACACTTTTCTCTCCTTCCTTCACCATAGTTACTATGGGTTTGATAATGTGTCTCCAGGGTGTCTTGAGTGTATACAAGCTTCCCATTATTTCTACCTTATGGAGTTCCTTGTCAGTAAATGGAACAGGCAGTCGATAGTCCAAATATCCTCTGGTACCTTTTTTCCTCAATCGCATGACACGAAATATAAGGATGTCATTTTGTACCTGTGCTGCATAATCTTCAAACAGGCAAATTGCTGATGTTTAAACTCCAGCTTGAGAGCATGTAGTTAAGGCGCTTGGTCCAAAGACTTCACCAATATTTTGCTGACGTCCTGAGTAAAGTCACCAATTTAAGATCACCTAAATTCCAGCCAGGTATCCGCAAAAATGACTTGCCACTGCAGAATACACATTGCTGTGACATCCCCAATAAAATGAATTCCCGCGAAGCATACAGAATCGATTATTGAAGAAACTTAAGTAGCGCCTTTGTTATCAAGGTAATATAAATATCGACAATCTTTGCTACTTATAAATTGTTTGACATAGACACGATAGAGAAAAGAAGTCGAATCATTTTGTTTCAGTCATAAATTTGACTTCACACAATTTAAATGGTGTAACCCAATGATTGTTTTGTTTAATACTGACAATTATTTTATTCAGTAATGAATCATAAACCACCATTCCCGGGTCATCATTATTAATTTTAGGAACTTATATCATAAAACAACTTCTGCCTTCTTATTTCCCGGGAAATATTTATAAGATTTGATTTTGCGTAAATGTCAGTACTGAACTATTTTATTTTTATTTTTGAACTATTATCATATTATTTTATTAAAAATAGCTTTTTAAACTCAGTTACCTATAAAAAGGATCTTTAATTGTTTCAAAACGATGTGTTAAGAACTACCATGATATTCAAGTTATTTTATGCCAGCAGGCTGAAGGGCCATGAATTATACATACACATTTCTTTCAGTCTCAAAATGCACCGTGAAAGTTAATACCAGCGGAGCATGTGGTGGCTCGCCCGGCGGAATCGTCCCGTAAGCTAGCACAGCACAGACGCGCCGGGGAAACTTGGCCATGCTAGTGTATTATAGGTCTGAAAACTTATGGGACATTTTATTCTTTCAGAATAGCATTGAAACTTAAAAACTTATTATAGTATTGTATTCATTTTTGATTATCTATGATAATGTTCCCTTTATTCGTTTCGTTTATAACACTTTGATTCAAATATACCAGTCTACCGATCAGTCACAGCGCAAGTAATTTCTTTCTAATTAAATAGATAAAGCTAAACATGTATTGCGCAATCTTAGCCGCTTAAGAAAAGGCTCATGAACATGATGAATCAGTTGATAAAATAAATGTTAAATGTAAAATGAGAAAAATTCAGGAACAATTATTTTTTTAAAGAATGAGGAAACCGTTATGAAATATTCTGAAGCAAGAAATGACACGAGGAATTGCTTGTTTAAACACATACTATGATATGATTGACAACGGAACATTACGAACCCGTCGGAAGAGATACAAACAGAAGTTGCGAGCTTCAGCAAGTGTTTTCTTTGAAAACTACATATTTTGGCGATCTTTTCAAATTGTTGAAATACTATGTTGCTGCTTGAACATTATTCTCAACTTTCCTGTACAAATATAACACAGTACTCATAATATATACTAATAGACCCACTTCAGACCCTTACTATAAAATCAATCGATTTCCGTCTCGCTATAATCGCTTTAATTAATTCCGTGGTCAAATATCGATAAGGGACACTTGAGTAGTATTCGATTTTTAAATGCTTGTTCTTACGAATCAATTGCGGCATCCTCGCTAGGATCACCAGTTTTGCTATATTTCCCTAAGTCATATCCATTACAAAAATCCGCAATATCACTTTGTCAAAACCCATGTAGACTGGGGATGTTAACTGGGGATGTCAGCAATATATTGGTGAAGTCTTTGGACCAAGCGCCTAATTACTCTTGTAGCTGGTGCACACAAAGAAGTCTGTTGGAGAATAAGTAAACAAGTGAAGTTAAAAAAAAAGTGAACCCATCATTCATGTTAATACAAGATCATTCACTATTAGTAACTTAAAGTGTTACATTAGCCTATGTAGGCAACTTCTTTCTGTGTAAGCTTCTGGGGTAATCATATTACTAGGGCCACAATAGCAAGGTTACACATTTAACTTATTTTTTAACTATGGGTTACTATGGGTTTGAATATTGACCAAAATGTGTTTTCTGACCATAAAATATATGTGCATGTGAACGGTTACTGTTCAAGCAGTCATAATGATTCATGCATATGCAGTCGGGTTCTCAGTTTACATCGAACGTATTTTGGAATAAAATATAATGGCTGTATAGTTGTATTGATGAGAATATTTTGCATATGCCATTCCTGTGGGACAGGTTCTAAGCCTCGGACATGCTGGAACTGGTGATCTGCTGGTGGACATCATGAAGCGAGGGGATATCATCCTCTCAACAGACAACTGATCTGATGTGCATCTATGTACAAGGCCATAGGCATAGTTTTAGTATGACACTTGATTTATTAGTCTCAGGTTTTAGTACATGTAGTGCAAGTACAAAATGGTGTCAACCTTTTGTCAGCTAGTTGTAAGTTACATTTAATTCTATAGATAACCAACCTATTATGGTCTTCTTCCAATGTCTGGAAACCTTAACTGAGACTCAGTTGATCTGGACTTGCTGCTGGCTGCGCTGGCATGCCTACTATCACTATCGAATTTGTTGTCTATTTGCACAAAATCCTGAAACAGCAGCTCCTTTATCTTCACGGAGCAGACACTAGATGGATTAGGAGCTGGTCCACTACCTGTCTTTGACTTCTTCTGGCTGAATTCCCTCTTTGCAACCATCTTCATGTGCTTATATGCACCCTTGATTTGGGCCATATCGTATATTTTGCTGTACTTAGCATGGAAACAATTTTGGACATAGGTCCAAGCATCTTCCTTTCTTTTTTTAATATTATTATCCGTACGCTTGTCTTCTATTACGTTGATCTTCTCAGATATCAAGTTCCTGCATCATGTACCTGCCAATGTACCTGCCAATTAGACCATCTCTCGGTTTTTATTTTAATTTTGGATGGCAGCATTGTTGTTTCATGTTGATCATAGTTTCGAACACGCCATGCTCAGATCATTTAATTAGCCACTTAGACCAGGTCTAAGATTTAGTCTGTGAGGTCTAAACTTGTCCTTTCTAAAGGTCAAGTTTAGACCGTTGGTTTTAGAATTTGAACCAAGGATCTCAGTTTAGACTAAGGCCTAAATTTAGACCGGATTTAACCAAACCAGATTAAGGTCTAACTTAGACCTCTTTTGTGCATACAGGACTTGTGTTTCTGCACAATACCTTTATTTCTCTATATCTCGAAAGCATGCAGTTTATCCGACATGCATCATTTTTTGACAAGGTCTTTATTTCATATTTAAAGAACTAAACCTGAATTCAAGGGGGCTCAATAAATGCATCAACACTGGTTGATATGCTAGTAGAAGAAAAGTCACGTGTTAAACCAGCATTCAAGGAAGTACCAAAAAAATTCAACAAAATTTGGAAAATGCAAGTAGCAGAAGTAGAAAGGATGAGTCAGAGTACAAAAGAAGGAATGTGAGGGTTGACTCTGAAATCAAGTTTCTTCAGAAAGAGAAAAAAGCTGTAAGAGGGAGTACAATCTGGTTGGGTTGATCATCCATCAGGAAATAAAAGTTCTCGAATGTTTTAATCTTGTGAAATATGTGACCCGTCATATCGAAAGGTACCTTAAGGGTCCCAAAATGAAAATTGATTTTTTTGGTCTCATCTGAAAGATTATAGTTTAAGCTTTAAAATGACACCTTGCTTTTGAATATTTGATGTTCGATTGCAAAGTTACGTCCAGATTGGTAAAAGGCATCGGGCTGATTCAGAAAACTATAGTTCTTAGAAAATCAAGTTTAAAGTTTCTGTACCGAGTAAAACTTAAATGGAGAAAGGATTTTTATCTTGGTTTTTAAAACATTTTTCTCCAATGTTTTGGATGTTGGAACCTGATTTATATGACAGAATACACTTCAAAAGTAACGTTTCTGATGAAATTAGAAATTTGACCTTGGACTTGATTTTTGACTATGCTCAGCTTCAATGGCCCATATCTCCATATCTCGTAATTTACTATGCCGGTATTAAGGTACCTTTAGATATGACCGGACACATAAGCGGTGGTAGATATGATCTGATGTGGTCTTTGTTTTACCAACATATTACTTTGACAGAATCTATTTTAGAGCTGTACACTTAGGATTTAGTTTACCTAAACAAAACTTCAATGCATTGACTGGGCAGTCAGGTCCCCCAGTGCCATACATTACTGGCTTCTCTTCTCTGGTGTCCGCCTTCTTATCACCCTAATGGGTTTTTTTTTTGGCATCATTGTATTTCAAGCATACAAACTCCCAGCCAGTGTCATCAATTCCAAATTTAAAGTCATTGCTCTTCAGGTTACGCTGCCTTTCAAGGCCCCTTCTACAAAATTTGTATTGGATCGAAAACCACACAAAGTTGAGCAATCCTTTAGGAGTGGACGTATTCATTGCATCGCTGCTGTGTAGTTTTGATAGGTCACCAGGTGTGATGGGTGGGTACTGTTTTGTTGTGTCATTTCCTCTTCTGTTTTGCCTTTTGAGCCCCCCTTTAAATATGTTGTTTGCAGAAAAGAACTCAATATCTTGTAGAATGTTAAAAGTTTTGCTATAGGGAGGAGCAGTAAGATGCCTCTGCAATCCAGCCCTAAGGTTGTTAAGACTGGATTTTGAGTACAGGGATCCATCTTCTTTACGTACGCTTCCGTAGAATCTTCGGAGCAGTTGATTCAAGTCTGGTGCTGACAGCATTTCAAAGTCATGGTTTTCATTGTCTTCCTTACACCAATCTGTTGAAAAGCAGAAAACAATTTCAGAAAATTAGTCTTTTGAACAGACTAGGTCAAAATTTATTTTCTTAATCATGTTAAATTGGTTGAATTGTGTCAAGTCCTGGTCCTGAAGTTAATGCTTTCATTTTAAGATGTTTTTTTTTCAACTTTCATAATATTACAATACGAACAGTGTTTTGGTCATTTTAAACTTTAATTTTTTTTCTCCGAAACTTTTTTGGAAATGGGTGAAACTGTGTCTGTTGAAGTGAGCATTGTAATATCAGAATATCAAATCTTTAGTTGCTATGCTTAAAGCAGTGATTGCCGTTATAGTATAGCATGAACTTTTCAGCCTGTAGAATTATGTAATTGAACCTCTTTCAAACTGAATGGTATTTTATATACAAAGCAATGTGACACATACAAACACATTTATTAACTTTTTTACATATTGTGTTGTTGCATCATGTAAAATTGTGAAATGTGAACTACTCTGCAGGATGTTGAATGGGTTATTTGGTTCACTGCTCTTTATGTGCCATTGAAGTATTTGGGTTTGCATAACTTCTATATTGTATGCATTCATGGATATCCGTCCCATCTTTGTTAACATGGCTCAGCACGGATGTGTGATACCCAGTAACACCCTGCACAGCAGTTTCATCCAATTCAATGGTTATATGTATGGCTCACAAAAAACAACAATTTTACTTGAAAATGAGCACTTTTTAATCACTAAATCTTGATTCTCGAGAATAAGAATCGATGAAAATATCACTATGGCTCACAAAAACAACCCTTTTTCTTGAAAATGGGCACTTTTCACTCCGCAATCATGATTCTCGAGAATCGCGGAAAAGAACCCTTTTTTCTTAGTCACGCATGTGTACACTCTGGTATATACTGAGTGCCCCCACCGGGTACAAACAAACCTACCTCTGAGGCACGTTCCAACTCCCTGGTAGTGTACATGTAGGCCACAATATTCTTGTTCTTGATGGATTCCTGTTCGATGTCAAACTCCTCTACTGGGATAATTGGTTGTAATGTTCCAATGCCATCCATGCTATGACTTGTAAATGACCCCATCAAGCATGATTTTCCTCCAGGAAAGAATACTCCTGCCATCTTAGCCAAAGTTTTCTGAGTGAGTAGCTCGTCTACTAAGGCTGAGAGCCCTTGTGCCTCCACCTTTGGAGTGTCTGAGTATGTGATGTTCTGAGTTACGGTTATTTCTATGTAGCCAGCCTACCTGGATACCCTGAATACATACAGTATCTTGGACTCTCCTTGGCCTTGGTTCCTTTGATTCCTTGAAAAATAAGAACAGAAAACTGTTAAATTACAGTTTTGTACATATAAGCCTGTCATGACAGGCTGTATGTCATGAACAATACAATCCAAGCTAATTCATGTAGACCATCATTGGGTGCACTTTGCCTTCTACTGTTAGCACATATTGGCTGAGCCACTTCAAGATTCTTGTAACACCAACATTACTGGCAGGGTTTTCATTTTTTACTCCAAAGCTGACCTGGATAAAGCATATAGATAGATATGACCATCACTGGGTGCACTTTGCCTTCTACTGTTAGCACATATTGGCTGAGCCACTTCAAGATTCTTGTAACACCAACATTGCTGGCCGGATTTTCATTCTTTACTCCAAAGCTGACCTGGAAAAAGCATATAGATAGATATGACCATCACTGGGTGCACTTTGCCTTCTACTGTTAGCACATATTGGCCGAGCCACTTCAATATTCTGGTTACGTCAACATTGTTGGCAGGGTTTTAATTCTTTACTCCAAAGCTAATTCATGTAGACCATCACTGGGTGCACTTTGCCTTCTACTGTTAGCACATATTGGCTGAGCCACTTCAATATTCTGGTTACGTCAACATTGTTGGCAGGGTTTTCATTTTTGACTCCAAAGCTAACCTGGATAAAGCATATGACCATCACTGGGTGCACTTTGCCTTCTACTGTTAGCACATATTGGCTGAGCCACTTCAAGATTCTTGTAACACCAACATTACTGGCAGGGTTTTCATTTTTTACTCCAAAGCTAACCTGGATAAAGCATATGGATAGATATGACCATCACTGGGTGCACTTTGCCTTCTACTGTTAGCACATATTGGCTGAGCCACTTCAAGATTCTTGTAACACCAACATTACTGGCAGGGTTTTCATTTTTTACTCCAAAGCTAACCTGGATAAAGCATATAGATAGATATGACCATCACTGGGTGCACTTTGCCTTCTACTGTTAGCACATATTGGCTGAGCCACTTCAAAATTCTGGTTACGCCAACATTGCTGGCCGGATTTTCATTCTTTACTCCAAAGCTAACCTGGATAAAGCATATGGATAGATATGACCATCACTGGGTGCACTTTGCCTTCTACTGTTAGCACATATTGGCCGAGCCACTTAAAGATACTGGTTACGCCAACATTGCTGGCCGGATTTTCATTCTTTACTCCAAAGCTAACCTGGATAAAGCATATGGATAGATATGACCATCACTGGGTGCACTTTGCCTTCTACTGTTAGCACATATTGGCCGAGCCACTTAAAGATACTGGTTACACCAGCATTGCTGGCAGGGTTTTCATTTTTGACTCCAAATCTAACCTGGAAAAGTATATGGATAGATATGACCATCACTGGGTGCACTTTGCCTTCTACTGTTAGCATATACAGGCTCAGCTACTTCAAAATTCTGGTTACGCCAACATTGCTGGCCGGATTTTCATTCTTTACTCCAAAGCTAACCTGGATAAAGCATATGGATAGATATGACCATCACTGGGTGCA
>JXSR01S047828.1:0-10393 GCA_000969725.1 Ophiothrix spiculata
AGAACACAAAATTTTGCCAATAATATAAGATTTGAGCCCAATACGTACAAATTTGTACGTAATGGGTTTTCGTACGTATTGGGCCGTAACACGCATATACGTTGTCTTGTCATGAATAGGGAAACATTCCGACGTCTTATCTTAAAATTATCTAACTCCAGCCTTCAAAGTTAAAACAACTTTTTAATCAATATGATATAAGTGGTTTCGGTTGAAAATGTTCAGAATCATCCGATCGCATTTAAAGCAATACTATAAGATTTTGATCAAAAAATCGTTTATAGTAAAAACAGCATAAAATGATGGAATACGACTATCTAATAGCCTTTTCAAGTGTATTTTGTCAAAAAATTGTTTTGCCACTGAAAAATGGATAAAAAGGACATGCATGCTTTCCTATACTTATACAGGTGGAATTAAATTCGGGATCCCGAATTTAATTCAACAAATGGCCATAATTGAAAGGAGGTTATTAATATCTACCTGAAACAAACCCAATAAGCTAAAACAATCAACATGATCAAAAGTCATCGGTGACAGGGGCACTTCAATTTTAACACTTTATAGTATTGCTTTAATGCTTACCGGTTTACTAGTTTATGGTACATATCATGGAATTACAAAAGACTTTCAATATTAACAGCAGGATTTTTTTCAAGCGCTTGGCTGTTAAATCAAATATTGAGTATCTTTGGTTAAATTAATTTAGTGTCCAAAATTGTTGTTTCCATAGAGTACGTATGTTATGTCAACGTTGTTATAGCTTTCATTGGATATATGAATTATTACTGGCAATTCCTTAATAAGTATTTGCGCTACTATCTGACAATGTCTGAACAATATTGGATGAAAACTGTGTAAATTTGAGATTGCAGAAAAAAAAGAGTCAACATTTTGAAGAAAACTGTTGACGCTATTTTGAAGATAATTTTGTAAACGGAATCAATAGTTAAGGCAAATATGTAATTGAGAGACTTAATCTCTCATGCATGCTAGAATTGTGATAGTTTCCAATATGTTAAGTAGGCAGAATCTCGCGGAGATCATGACGTTTCCCAGTCTCGCTATCGAAAGAGGACCGTAGCCTTAAAGGATGTAGCCTTGATTCAGCCAATGCATGTTTTCACTTCATTCATATCACCGTCTGAAATCCACTATCAAATTAGATTAGTATGTTCCGCTACAATATCTAATTGCAATGTTGCAAGCCTATCTAGCAATAAAAGTAAAAACAAAACAACAACAAAGTAACAACAATCTCGCTCTTTTCTCCTTATGGGTCCCATGACATTCTAAGCACGTGTAACTTAATGTCAGATTAATGTTATAAATTGGATAATGTAGTTGAACATACTAATGTGATAAAGTAATGGACTTCAGATGGGGATATGAATGAAGTGAAAACATGCAATAACTGAATCAAGGTTACATCCTTTAAGGCTACGATCCTTTTAATAATAATAATAATAATAATAATAACAAACTTGTATAGCGCGAAAACGCAAAAGCTGCTAGGCGCTTTACAAACATAAACTACAAATGGCTTAAATGGCTTTTCTGATAGCGAGATTGAGAAATGTCATGTTTATTTCAAGGTTTTGCCTACTTACACATTGCAACCTCTCACAATTCTTAGCATGCATGAGGGGTTGAGTCTCCCAATTACATATTGGCCTTGACTATTACAAAAATATCTTCAAAATAGGGTCAACATTTTTCTTCAAAAAGGGTACTTATTTATGCCTCACACAGTATTCCATATGACATGAGACCTTACGTTATGTAACGACGTCAATTTCCTTGTCAATCTTACAGCACTACCGGCTCCTGAAAAAGTGCCGATATCTTCGACTTGGAAGATTTATTTATATTTCATAATAATCACTGTTGGTGCCGCTACTTTGATTGGTTTGTTTTATGTCAGCTTTTCCTGCATCTTCAAAGGAAATTTAACATCAGCTATCAAGGGATCGATACAAATCCCTATCAAAGTAAGTGCATTGTTGCATTAGTAACGACACAATTATTAAAAGATTAGCAACGACACAATTATTAAAAGAGTATATTGTTACGCGATCAATGCAGTAGCGTATTTAAAAATAGGTATAGAAATAGCATATGTTGCACAACTAACAAAGCTACTTAAGGCCAAACCATAGTCGGCCTCCAAACAAAATTTTCTCTACCAAACATTTGAACGTGACGTCACCAAACATTTTGACCAAATGTTTGGTTGCGAAAATTTTGTTTGGAGGCCGACTATAATTTTGCCTTATCCACCCTAAACAATGAGGGCATTTGAATTGTGCTACATAGACTTTACCTAACGTAATCTGTAAAGTACCCAATATGACCAATCAACAATATGTTGTGCGCAGAGTACCGTGCCGTGCATCACAACATAACCTGCGCACCTTTTATGGTCGATCGCGCACAGTACCCAGATATTGGGTTCAGACTGCATTATGGGATCTAGGAAGGTAGCCCATTCAAGCACACATAGGACAACACGCATGCGTATATACAAGATCCCGTGAGCTGTCATCACCAAAATTTCAACATTAAGCTGTGCGTGCCATTGATTCATTTTAAGATGGTTAATCTGTTCAAAGCCACGTTGCATAGCACTGACCTTGAAAATCTCATGTATTGCTCAGGTATCGTTCTAATCGGTTTTTACTTAGTTTTATAACTTTGTCATTTTTTTTTCATTTTTTTCATTGCTTCATTTTTAGAAAATAGATGTACCACTAAAATTCAGAGAAGTTGAGAAGGAAATATTTTCATCAATTCTCTTTTGCGACAACAATCCGTTATACACCACCCATGACAAGAATGTTCTATCTGATCACAGCACCGATGAATCATTGGAATATGAGCGCACCGATGTCAATAATCGACTTCTTTATGAAAAGCAAACTAGCTACGCAGTGGATGAAAGTCACGATTTGAGAAGTCTTGATGATATCGCTGTAAGTGCTCTACTGCGGAAACTGGAATATCCTGAACTTGAGTTTGGTTCTAGTAGAGAATCAGTAAGCGAGACGAATGAGTTTCTCTCAGAAAATCAAGCCATAGATTCTGAGTTACAAACACAGTCAGAAAATGAGGAGAAACTGAAATTACAGAGTGCAAGAAAGGACCGCTGTGTGCCATCAACTATTGAAGGTATGACTGTAATCAGAGATACAAATTCACATCAAGACCATTCGGGCTCTCCAACCTCTTCGACTTATTCTAGTCCTTACACAAAACTTTCATCTATACCATTAAATGCAATCACTTTCAAAAACTAATGTGGCATTGATTTTAGAAACAACAATTTTGTATCTCTTAAAAACACACAATTTATTTCAAACTATAATGAAGTTTGAATTCACAGTTGAATGTCCTACAGTCCTTCAATGTATTCTATATAGGTACCACATTCATGAAACCCTGCTAAACCATTATAAACATAGCACTTGGCGTAATTCCACCACCAGGAAATGAACAAGCATGACTCAGCATACCAAGACAATAGTTCATTGTTATTGAGATGGGATTGTTCTAGACTAATCCAGTCCATTCCAAATACAAAAAATATATTCTTCTAGAGTTTTCTGCTGTGTAAAATATGTTCAACCTGAAATTAAGGTCAACTTACCTGTACCTTTCAAGCCGAGATTTCATTTTGATTGACACAAATCCAGGCCGAATGGGGACTCGAACCCCTGGACCTTTTTCGTATAGAGGCAAGTACTCCGAACCACTGAGCTATCTGACCCCTCAAATAAACCGAGGGTTTTAATACCCGAATAGTAGCAGTATATATTACAAACAAGTTTAATTGTTATTAATGTTCTTGTATACGATGTTTATTTTTCACAATTCTTTGAAGAGTTAAAAGACTTTAGCAGGGTTTCATCAGGAAAGTTGAGTATACCAACTTGTTTTGGTTTCGTGAATATCGGCTCAGGCTGAAGTACATAAAAGTCAGTAATACAGAGCATTGCTCTCAATGTACTAACATACTAGTAATGCAATTTAGAAGTAGTTTTGCTCAGTCTTTAAACCTAGTACATCATGTGCATATTTCAATAGGTGAGATGACATATCTACATCTATGCCTCACACGCTCATTGTGTCATTGTTATAAAAAGGTCAGGGAAATTTATCAGGTGAAGATTAAGTATTCTCAGGAGCAATTCAAAGTGCGTCCTTCACAAGAAAGGTAACGAATTATAGAAAATACTTTAATTATAAATGAAGAAAATTGTTTCTCTAAATTTTGACATCTCACATGTCGAATTGCAATAAACATCGCAGACAGCGTTAGATATTATTATAACCATTGTACACTGTAATAAACCATGACCCAACCCTAACTCACTAAACCATGACCCGACACTAACTCAACTATGACCCGACCCTAACATAAACTTTCCCTGACCCTAACCATAAACACTAACCCTGACCCTATGACTGCGGCTCATTATAGTTGCAAATACACCGCCCTGGAAGATTAATATCTAGAAACGATTTTCGCGGTGTTTAATGCTATATTTTAGGCAATTTTTGTGCTGTCGAAGCAACTTCCTGTTTCATTACCGACATTTACCGACGGGCGGATTTTTCATGTTTTATTTTGTCACGAACAAACTAAAGCATGAAATGCTGAAAAAATGACTTAATATAGTTTGTAGAACTTTAAAATAAATTATTCACCCATAATAAGTTTTAAAAATAATGTCATTTTACAAAGGTTGATTTTTATTTCCCTTCACCTTAGTGGTATAGATTCGCCATTTTCTATTATTTATATGGCAAATTTATCCGAATAAATGTCAAAATATAGACTGTGCAACATTTTTTATTCATTTATTCCACGAAGAACATTATATATATTTTCAATTCAAGCCCTAAAAATAATGATGCACAGAAAAAATTCTGGGAATTTGGCCTCTCTTTTATGCATGTCGATTCGTTTATTTTCGACTAGATGCCATGTGGTCTTATCGTGAAGATTCGCATAACTTCGAGCTACTTCGGGTCACGAGATACAGACTCTGTGTGCAAAAACTGTAATCATGTAATTGTATTAACCAAGGTTGACACCGTTCTTCAACACAGACTTTTAAGTTCAATAATTTTAACATCGTGCTATGTTCTGATAGCTTCAGCTGCAAAGAGTCTAGATGTAAATTGACATTATTGTGCATTTTACGCTTCATGACATATGAATAGTATTACACCGGGAAAGGGGTGCGACAAAGTATTCAGAACTGACAATCCAGTGCATGATTAGCTCATATCTATGGCCGAGGTGTGATATTACATGTATGATCTGAAACAAAATAAACCATAGTGCAACATCATGAAATCTTTAAAAGTTAACCCTTTTGACCCGGGGACATTGTGTAGCGAGACCTGACTATATTGGTGGGGTAGTCCCTGTCCATTGGTTACGCCACTGCAGTTGGACACTGTTGATCGTTAGTTCAAGACAATTATTTGGATAGCTTCACTTTAAAATTCGACTGAGTCGATGATATGAACATTCTTTTACTTTTTAACCCTGAGAAAGAAAGGTCGGACGAACAGGTCACCATGGACACTTTTGACCGCTGGTTCAAGACCAACATGTTGACACCTTAACTTATAAATCCAGATACTGTTGATAGTTTGACCAAAGGAACGCTCGGATGAAGAGGTCACCGTAGACACCTTTGACCCCGTGACGCTTGACAGCTTAAGGATCAGTTGATGTAAATGGAGGTTGATCTTGCTGCTTTTGACCAAGTTTGGTATAAAATTGGATCGATTGAGCCCATATTTATTGGTCGAGCTATGAGTTGCAAAAATATTGGGCGAGACGCAGTCGAGCCCAATATTTTAAAACTCATAGCGAGACCAATAAATATCGGGCGTAAATCATCCAATTTTATCATTATCATGTTTTGGATCCAATATTTTCCCACACTTGGACACCTCAAAGCATGATAATGGTCAGAACCGGTCATAATCGGTCATAATTTACATGCCAGAGTTATAAGACATTATAATGGTGCAGAAAGAAGAAGGAAACTCGTCTAAACAAACCTGCTGAAGTCATCGGCAAGTATTTTGGCATTAGATTTCTGAATCTGGTTACTATAGGCGTTCAGGATTTGTGTGAAAGCACTATTTCAATATTCAAAAAGAAGTCTGCTGTATATTGCAATTTCTCAAGATGTACGTGTAGAATATTGAACTTTAAATTGTAACTGTTTGTGATTCCTTTATCATGTTAATCATATACTAAGTTTACTTAAACTCAAACATGTACTTCATAATGTTTTATATTTAAGTTCCTAGTGTGCAATGAAATCTAGTGCCAAATATGGTCAATTGTGTCCTGACCTTAATCTAAGAGTACACTCCCCAGGGCAGCTACTCGTGCCCGGGTATTCGTGGCAAGGCTAGGTCAGGGTGCTGGCCACCACTGTTTGATGGGTTCATTTAATAATTTTTCGACAAAAATGCACTGTTATAATAAATGTAAGCCCTGTAAGTGATTAAATTAGTTCTGGAATTAGGTGTTGAACTGAAATATTTATTTCCATTATTTAATTTCACATTTTATCTCAAAAAATGCTCATTTTAGATTAAAAAACCACCCTTTTTAGCCCATATTTTGAAATTTCATTATTGGTGGCGCTATACATGTTTTGAAATTGATTATATGCATATTGCATAAATTAAATATTTGTTGTGTGAATTTAACATGAATAAAATTTGTTTTGGGTCTCCTTTACCTTATCCATGTGTCAAATGTCAAAACTAAGGGTCATAGATTCTTAAAACCTGGAAACTTGATTTATGGAAATAGCGCCACCAATAATGTGCCTTTAGCATTAAATGGCTATATATTATTAGTGATCAAACAGTGGTGAGGCACAGAGGTTGATTTAAGCCCTTCCCATCATTCAATTCTAACTGCTATTTCCACAGCTTACAAACAGCACTCTGAGTGAACCAACTGCATAGACTTGTATGTAAAACTACTGATGGAAAACTTGCTATAGAAAATGTATTATTTTGTCCAACTGTGAATGAAAAGGACCTTCAGAAAGAGGATAATCACAGCTTGATATCAATGCAAACAAATCTGAGTTGGACAGAGTTTTTCATTCCCAAAATACAGTTTGAAATAGAGTAAATTCAAAACTGTTTACCATACAAATGAATGCAGTAGTGGAGTGACCTTGGTTAACATTCCATGGGGTCTACTGATATGTTGCTGTGTGTTATGGGAAGGGCTTAAATCACCCTCTGGTGTAGGCATAAGGAGTTGTAGATACTTTGATATGACCTCAGACAAGATCTTAGATCAACTCGTCTAAGATTTTATGTTAACCGGAAACTGTTCTTTGACCTTGAGTAACCTTAACCTGACCCATAGGTTACTCAACGATAATATGTTGTTCACGATGCAAGATTGGTCCCCGTTGGGTCAAGGTTTTAGGAGTTGAAGTCGTGACATTGAATGAAACAAAATTACCCAGTGTGACTACAGGTTGAGATTTGATCTCAAATGACCTGTGACCCTCAGTGACCTTGACCGGACACCTAACCCCTTAAAACACTTGCAGAGGTAGGGACTACACAGTGAGAGTTAGGAGCAGATCAGCAAACGGGTTGCGAATTTTTTGTCGTACATGGCGTAGGGCCTAGTCAATGATTAAGCGAAATGTATTTGCTGCCAGATGTCATTTAAATCCAGTAAATTTTGCTCAAGTTAAGTACGAAAAGTTATGCGTGTGTTGCGTGCAATCTTGAGGTATGCCAGCGTGAATGAAACATTTTTCCACTCAACCGCACGTACGTCACAACATTAGTAATTTAACATGTTTAAAGCAAAATTAATTCAAGATGACAAAAGTTATCCCGTTATACGATGAGAAAAGCATATACTTAAAACTGGGAACTGATGTTGGCTAGATAATTTTCCGGGGTTGTCCGTGAGATTTTAGAAAAGGCTGTTTTATTTTAAATCAGTATTTGGCGGCACACCACAAAATAGCTCCCCGTTAACTAACTGTACAAAATGGCTTCCCTAACACACCCGAGAATTCAATAATAAATCAACTGGTTTCTTAAACACTGGCTTTTCTTAATTGATTATGATCTCTTTTAACAAAAAATAATGAAAAATACACACCACCAAGGCAAAATTTTCCAGATACCGTGCGTTGAAGGTAATACCACCCTCATTACTGATCGCCACATTTTGTATTTCCATAATCCCATGCATTTTTGGGAAAAGCATTAAAAGTTTACCAAAGTACTCTGGAGATCAAAAATGGCATCAGAACAACTTGAAATAAACCTACATCCATGATTAGAACAAAATATACAAATATTGCCCTTCTACACTTTTTGAGGTCCTCATTTAGGAGAGGGCAGTCAATTTTGCCGATTTTAGAAATGCCGAATAGGGCCGCCAGTTTATTTAGTGTAGTGGACTCATTTGGTCGATAATATCGTGTCAATCTGGTTTTAGAGAATATCATGTTCTACTGACACTTGTTTAATTCATTTGCAAGATCATTTTTGAAAGCAAACTGCATTCAGTAGCCTTTGGACATCAAAAAGGCTCTCGGCAGTGTTTACCACCGTATCATGCAAGCAAGATGGCTGAATCCTTTATATTATGGTTAAGGGCAATACGAGGTGCAAGTAAAATCCCTGCTGTATCAAGGGTAAAAACTTATCATAATGACCTCAGATTACCTTCATTGACCTCATGACACATTTTTGATCATTTATGAACATTTGACCTTGAATGACTTTGCATGATAGACACGAGGTCAAGTGCTATTTATGCTGCAAGTTTCGGTCCATGTAAGATCAACGGTTCAAGAGTTATTGCAATGACCTTGAAATGACCTCGGGTCAACTTTTTGAATGTTTTTGATATTTGATATTTAAAATAACATTTTGAACTTGAATGACCTTGACCAAAATTTTATTTAAGTGACCTTGAAATAACCTTGGATGGCTTTGATGACCTTTGAACATTTTTGGTATTTGACCTTGAAAGAAACATTTTGAACTTGAATGACCTTAACCACACCCAAAAAACTTTCTCAAAGCAAGTTTAACCCAATACCCTTCATGTCACCAAGTTTCATTCATCAACATCATCCTTCGACTTCTGTCGAGATACATGACACACATCTTTGCCAACTATCTTTATTACACATTGCACTTCCTAGTTCATTGAAGTTCAAGCCAGTATCTCTACATATGGTATCAGGGTACGTTAATGGTCTACAGCCTCTGTTTGGACATCCTTGGCTCGAAAGCAGTGACCTGGGCTCTCCTCTGTGCCACGGCATGGGAGGTATATCACCATAAATCTGATGATTAGTTTGATGTTGTTTCCAGGACATATTTTGGACACGCATTAGTAGTCTGGTATATACGTGCTATCTAAACGGTATTGATGCTCTTTCTTCAAAGTCCATGTTTCTGCGCCGTACAATAAGATGCTTTCAACACAGGCCCTGAAGAATCCAATCTTGGTTGACATGGTTATATCAGACTTCCATATGACATCAAGCTTGTTACAGGCGATCCATGTCTTTTTTTGCTATCAAGTACATATGACCCAAGGTACTTAAAGTTGTCTACTTCCTTGATGGTAGTTCCATTCATAGAGCGGATAGGAGAATGATCAGATGTTTCATTGAGGATCAGGAATTCGGTCTTCTTTGCATTGAGCATTAGTCCGACCCTAGCTGCTGATTCAGGGTGACATCGTCTGCATAGTCCAGGTCTGTCAAATACTTTTGACTTTGACGTCCAGATCTTCTGCCAATTGTTAGGACCCTTGTCAATCATGGTGTCAGCTGACTAGCGCAGTACATAGTCGACCACAATAACAAAAAGGAAGGGAGCTAGAGTGTCCCCTTGAAGAATTCATGCTGTTGTAATAAATTCCCCGGTTTGACCATCCATGCTCTGCACAAAACTTGTTGGGTTGTCATAAATTATAGCAATGACACTCACTATCTCCTCAGGGATACCATAGTTAAGTAAAATATGCATAATTGCCTTCAAGTTTACACTATCAAAGGCCTTTGAGAGGTCTACAAAGACCATGGATGCCCTTCTCTTCGAGATTCTCAATTCTTCTATGATTCTTCTTAGAGCAAGAATCTGTGGTTGAGTAGATCTATTCCTACGAAATCAGTGGCGTAACCAGCTTTGACCGTCCGGGGGGGCAAGACTCAAGAGGCTTCCCGATTTTTGTATTTGTTGGAAACAAAATTAAACGCGCGCGTAGCGCGCGCAAAAAGTATGTGGACAAATGTTTATTTTAGCTAAAAAACGCCTATTTTTGAACGAAATAATGGTTTCTTTCCCT
>JXSR01S047836.1:37982-50460 GCA_000969725.1 Ophiothrix spiculata
CATGTTTTTGATGTCATTTTGGCGGCCATCTTGGTTTTCTCAAAATGCTCAATGGTGCGGATTTTGCATCATTCAGTTCTGGAATCTATGGGTCTCGAAGATTAAGAATCAGTCAAGAACAATTGTGCAGACTCCATTTTGCACGTTTTCTGTTTTCCCACAGACTAATACCAGACAGCCTGATTTTGCTACCCAAGTTTGCGACACATCCCCGTAATCACTTTTGTACTAAGTACCCCCCAGGTAGACGCTAGGAGCCATTGACAAACACTTGAAAGGGGGAGGCCTAATGTAAAAGAACAAAAGGAAAACAAATCAGAGAATAGCCTCAACACTTTTCAGACCACCATCTTTTTTGAGAAGAATATGCATCCACCCCATAAATAATCATGCAGACTCTATTTTCTTGGGTTAAATCAGGGAAATTTGATTTTTCGTCCCATATCTGTCTTTTGCTCTGTGTCTGAGATGTTTGTACAATTCACACGTAGGTCCTGGTAAAGATAAGTCTCCATTGGCATTCCTAAAATCCCTACAAGTAATGTTGACCAAAAACTAATTTGCGATTTTGAAACTACTAAAAAGTGCTTGATACACTATTTTTTCCTCTTGTATTATTAAAAAATCAACCATTTTTTGAGCTCCCATGCCATAAAGTATTACATGGTAGCTACATCATAAGAATGCAATACTGATATACAAGTTCAACATTGGTGAAATGCAGCTTGTCTGTATAACCAGTGCTGGGGGGGGGGGCCTGCTTGAAGAAAAAAGTGGTACGCATGCTCGTCAGAGCACCTCAAAATCGGACCCTAAATGTCGCAATACACTAAAATTTACCCCTACATGTTGCAATTATGCCTATGGAAGAAATCAATTCGACCTTTGCAGCCTTTAACTGGTTCTATTGACCTTTGCAGCCTTTAACTGGTTCTATTGACCAGTAACCTATGTTATTGATCAATAACCCAAGTAGACAAGAAACCAGACATCATAATTAGACAGATCAATAATAATCAGCCCTGTATATTGTACATGGGCTAGCTCGGGCAACTGGTACCTAAAAATTGTCTTTCAGAAAAAGGTGCGGACCGATCAGAAAGAAATGACCAGTGAGATTGTAAATTGGTCATTTGATTTGGGAAACTGTTACTGACAACCCAGTGTATGTTATAGGTGCATATCTAGTGTAGTTTCCCTGTGGCACCCTAACAAAAACAAGAGATACCTCAAGTACACTGAAGTCAGGCCATTGAAAATAAATGGGCGATAGTGCCATCAGAATTTGTTGATCTCCCCTACTTTACAAGCCAGGACCGATCAGTTCCAAATAAATATTTTTAAAGTTATGGCTAAAATTGTGAAACAGTGTATACCTTCAACACACAGTGAGATGCAGAGGTCACGGCCCAATACACGATCACTGTGTGTCTTTGTATAGAAAAACAGACAATAACTGCAGTATGAAATGGTGCAATGGACATTTGACCCCTGAAGTTGGTCGTTATTAAATATTTTCAGGCTTACTTTCAAATTTTCGCCCCCTCTTTTTTCAAAGCAACACCTGAGTGGGCGCCGAGGCGCTATCAAAATTGCGCCCCCTCTTTTTGAAAATTCCTGGATACGCCCCAGAAATAGAATAAGATATGGGACTTGTCACATTTCAAACTAAATGTCTCACAATACATAGTCTAATTCAACAGCAATATCTCTTTTCAGTCAGTTGATTTTTAGGTTAAGTATATTGGAAAGACGAAATAGCAGTACTGCATAGTGGATTCCGACACTTCAAATCAAATTGAGGTGGAAAAATTAGCAACACTGTTACCACCACTCATCCAGATCAAGTCAAAACTTCTCCCTTTCAACTCTGCTTGACTTTTAGGTGCTCTTAAGGAAGGCAAGCTTTTAAGCTTAAGTCATGAGTATGGCGCTGAATACAGTATGAGGGTAAAGCGATACAGGGAGATATGCCAGCTAAGATACTCAGAAGCTTATTTTGCTATCATGCACTCCTAGGGAAGGGTTGGGCACTCAAATTCAAGAGTGACGGGCATGCATGTGCTGACCTCAGCGGAAAATCATGAGGCATTCGGGTCAAAAAAGGGGTCGTTCAATATGAGAATCTGAAAATACAGGTTTTTGAATGTGAAAATGGCGGGGAAAATGGAAAAATTGGCTATATAGTTTGCACTGAAATCCACGGCTCCAAGCAGAAATTCAGGCACTGTTTTTCTCTTCAGATTAATTGTGAAGACAGCAAGAATTGGGCCCAGAACATAAAATAGGGGTTCATTAAGTGTAAGACGTAAAAAAAATAGAGCAATGGGTGTAGAGGGTGCTAAAAATGGGGTCATTTTGGTGTCATCTTAACGATGAAAAGGGGGTCTATTGGTCTGGAGTCGCTATCCACTGACATATGGGAGTACCTTCCCCACAGGCTATCACTAAACATCGTATTTTGAATTTCAGAGTGATGTCCGGTATGTCTGTGCATACAGGTGATAGATTACAGGTTATGTATACTGTAACTAGACCACTACAGGTTTATCTTGGTTAGATGTTGAGATAGAATAGGAGTTTGGATTATTGGCATCCTTACTGGCCATTCTGAAGTGGACTTTCTATATTACCAATGATAAAGATAGAGGTTTTTGTAAAGCAATTTTCAAATCATACTGTTTAGATCGTCACACCCAGCATCACACTCATGTCACTATATGCAGGCGTTTTACTTCCTTTTCAAGAGCACTTAACATTGTAATAAATATATTTGCAAGTTCCTATGTTTGCAGGTTGAAAACATAAATTTGAAGATTAAAACTACACCTCTTCAAAACTTAAATTGTAATCTTTAAGCTAAGATTCCTTTTATCCGTTTGCGGTGCGGTTGCGATGCGTTTTGCACTGTAAGGGTACTAGTAGTTGTATAATTTACAGCATGTGATTGAATAGGATCAGGTTGAAGCTGAGATTCAATTTTGACCGTCCGTTTTCAATGCGATTCTGCATGCGTTTCGCATACGGTGTGTTTTGAGTCGATATAATGGTTTTCAGCGAGAGCGATTCCTTTCATCCGGTCCGTTTGCGGTTCGGCTATCTGGTAACCCATGCGTTTATTTGAATCGGTACATGGAGCGATTCATCTGTTTTGAATGCGTTTTGGTCATGCGGAAACTTTTCAATTAGAGAAGATGCTGAAATGAAAACGCATTAAAAATGGACAGACAAAATTGAATCTCAGCTTTCAACCTGATACCATTCATCTCCATTCAATCGTGTACTATAATTATACCACTACCAGTACCCTTACCGTGCAAAACGCACCGCAACTGCGCTGCAAACGGATAAAAGGAATCTTAGCTTTACTCGCACTGTCACTGCCCATATCCTGGACACTGGGTGGGGCAGACTATGATGGATCGCTTTTCTTGCTTTGTTCACAATCAATATTGATTTCTTTCTTTCTGCTTACTTTTATTTCCCTGGGTTATTTCAAATAATTTACCTGGTAAAGAGAAGGACTGACCCCTCCTCAAATGATGTTCCTGCTTCATATCACCAAGATGCTTACTCCTTCATGTCACTGTTTAGCATTTGTCTTTTCATATCATCTTACCAACATGATCAAGGGAAATGAGTCACAAATTTTCCATTTTCATATTTTAATATAACCTAACTGTACATTATAAATACTACATTTTGATCGAAATACCATCTGAATTGGTAATCTGGTTCCTGAGATATGGCAATTTTCTGAACTTAAAAACAATGAAAAACAAAAAATTCTTCTTTTATAGCTCTGTATCTTAAAACAATATTTCCTACATGTGACTCATTCCGTTGATCATGTCACATATACAGAGGTGCAGAAATACATCATAATCATACATGTCATCAATTGTTTTTGAAAAAAAAAGAAGAAATCTGATTAACCTAAGATGTCACTCAATATGTCAGAAACCAAATAGACTACAGAGGTCTTGAACAAAGATTCTATACACAAGATATGTCACAATGTCAAATGTGATGAAAAGAAACATCTGCTTCAAATCATATTTTTAAAAAGAAATTTGACAATATTTCACTGATGTAAGAACTCTTCACTTCACAAGAAATCATCACTCAACAAACTTACAGAATGGACGTCTATTCCACTCTTTTGTGATCACCTCATTGTAAAAGGTTAAGTGGCAAATAAGTGTCTAAAAATAAGTATAGTTTGTCTTGTTTTATGTTGTTTTGTTTTCGACAATCTGTAAAACAAAATTTTCACTCGCATAAATGCCTTTTAACAACTTCAAATCTTGCAACACACACACACATTTTTTTTAAAAAAGGTTAATCCATCTACTTTGCCATGAAAATGACATACTATATGAGACCAACCACCACAAACCTGCCCTGGTCAAATTTGTTTTATTGCAGACAGGCCCGTAGCCAGGATTTTTCAAGGGGTGCTGGATTTTCAAAAAGTGAACCTTTCAAAGTAAAATGTTCCTTTTGGTCGATACGACCTTAAACTAAATTTAATGGTCTTAAAAAAGTGACAAGCAAAAAAGAAAAGAAAAGAACAGTTTTCGGGTTTTTTTTCAAGCATTTTTGTGTGGTATTTTATCATAAACGACCTTTATGCAGCTGTTTTGGTGCTTTGTGATTCTTTTTGTGGACCCTTCAGGTATTTATGTGGGCCTTTAAGTTGTAAATTGTCAAAAAACAATTTCTGAAAAATTCTGTCAATTACTGTTAAATTTAGTTAAAGCAATATAAGATAAGATTTTGATCAAAAATGGTTTATAGTAAAACAGCATAAAATGGAGGAATGTGACTATTAAAAGCATTTTCAAGTGTATTTTGTGCAAAAATTATTTTGCCACAAAAAAAAATGGATAAAAGCACATTTCTTATACTAATAGATATGGAATTAAATTCCGGATTGGGGATCCCAAATTTAAATCAACAAATGGCCATAACAGAAAAGGTAAGCATCTTTTGAACCAAATCGCTTGGAGGATATTCATATCTACCAAAAACAAACCCAATAAGCCCAAAAAATCAAAAGTCATAGTATTGCTTTAAATGATATATTATTTTACAAAATATATGAGCTATTTAGGAAGGTTTTGAAGAAAAAATCAGAGCAAAATTGATTTGCCAACCGGGCGCAGAGGTTCACGGGCCGATGCGATCTCTTCTCTTGATGTTACAAGCCCTGGGTATAGATGTAGTTGTTATCAACCTCTATGCAGAGAGTAATGCATGACAAAGGCATGAATGATAAAAGAATATCATTAAAACCCAAGACAAGAATTTAGCCCATGGCTCAATTTGATACAGGGTTGCATATTACAAAGAAGCAAGACAACAAAGAGCACACCAACGTGAGATGTAAAAGAAGTTTTCAAAGAAACCCAACTTTTTATTTATTCTTTTAGTTAATTTTGACAAGATTTTTAGAGTGTACAATGTTGTTTAAATATATTGTTTTATGAACTAAATATAGTGACTTTTAATTTTGTCTTTACATTAAGGATATTCGTCTGCCTGTGCAACTTCAGCGAGCAATGGCAGCCGAGGCAGAGGCTACGTTGTATTATGAACTAAATCTAGTGTCTTTTTGTTTTGTCTTAAAGGTGCAATTCATGATGTGACAAAAACCTCACCTGTTTTCTAGCTAAATAATAAGAAGAGTACATTATAAGAATATACTGAAAATTTCACTTGATTCCGACCATTCGTTTCCAAGTTACAAGCTTTTCAGCATTTTGAAAATTCCCATAGGCTACTGTGTTGTAATTACTGTCGGGCCCGACAATAATTAGAAAATTACACATTTTCTCACTTTTCTCAAAAATGCAAGCACATATGAAAGAATGGTTTGGGGATCGTAACAGATAGGCCTACCAGTCGATGATTCATATAAGCTAAAAAATTCAATTTTGATAGAGGTGACCTTGAGGGTGAAAAGTGGATCATGAATTGCCCCTTTAAGGATTTTCTCCTGCCTGTGCAACTACAGTGAGCAATGGCAGCCAAGGCAGAGGCTATGTTGTATTATGAACTAAATCTCAAAGGAGGGTGGCCGTGGCAATTGTTACTGGTTGCCGGACGCTATCGTTAGCTATCGTAGCCAATCCCTCGGTTGCATCATGTCCTATACCGCCTCTGTCGTAAAGCCGTTTGGATTCGAGGAAAAATACAACTTCCGGGATGATTATCAGTAAATTATTTTCGTAATCGATAAAAAATATGATAACATAAGTGGGGTTCACGCATGAACTCCAGCGGATTTAGAATAACATAATTAAGTTGATTACTATAAGAACACTTTTGGAATTTTTTGAGGAAAGGTAAAAATATGAAACTTGGTAATATTTTCTTCAATACGTGAGTCACGTGACCCAATGGAAATACACGTAAATCGTATCCTAAATTTGCGTTTTAGAAATCCTCCCTAAATCTAGTGGATGCTATTTATCGTGTCCTATACCGCCTGCTAAATCTAGTGACTTTTCATTTTGTCTTTACAGTAAGGATGTTCGACTGCCTGTGCAACTTCAGCGAGCAATGGCAGCCGAGGCAGAGGCTGCAAGAGAAGCCAGAGCAAAGGTATAGTCCTCATGGGTAAAAGGGTCTGTATCTTTTTTGGGATTCTTCAACAAATTTGTGCAAGGATGCGTCTTGACCCAACTTTTTTTAACCCCACTTTATTCTTGTAAATTTATCACTTAAATCACAGGTACCTTTGCATTAAATAATGATGTTATCAACTAGAAAACATGGCAAAAAGCATAAAAATGTGTTCTGTGTGATGTTAGCTGATAAAGTTTTGAGAACAAAGTTGCGGGTCAGAAAAATGACTAGGTAAAGTCTGGTCACAAAATGTACCAATCGAAACTGTGAATACATTTTGTGACCTGAATTTGTTGACCCCCACATTTCTTACCTAAGCAGTATTCTTTTTATAGATTCGAAAGAGGCTTGATAAACTTGATATTAATGACTTTCTAAACTAGGAAACATGGAAAAAAGTATGAAAATGTGTTCTTTGTGATTTAGATGATACATTGACAAAAATAAAGTGGGGTCAGAAATGGCGGGTCAGCAAATTAGGGGTTAGTAAATATACCGGAATATACCAACCCACTAAAATTTGTGAAAGCACTCTAAAATATATAAGATTTAGGCCTATACATGTCAGATTGAGTCCACTCCTATAGTAGGCCTATATGCTGCATTTGTGACAGGTAACTACGAATATTTGTTTCATATAGAAAGTTGTTTTTGGTGGGTATTGTGAGCCTGTTGTGAGCCGATGCCTGCAGTCTCAGCAAGCGAGGGCTGCATGGGTAAAGATACAATGTCTAAAGATATAGTTACCATATCAATGCCAGGGGAGTAGTGTTGATCATTCTAACAACCTGGTAATAAGCCGGGGGGGGGGGGGGGTACTCAAGTATAATGTTGCAGGCATAGCGTCACAGTGACCACAGTTTTTCAAAACACCCCTGAAAGGGTGGAGGGTTCTGAAGCCAAAATACACCCTTTTTCCCCTATTCACACCCTTAATCGGGATTTTATCAATACTGTTTTCACACTAGGGTTTGAAAAAGGTTTTTTTTTAAATTGCCCCGAAATTGCAGTTTTTAATACCCTAAACGGTGTCACCCGATTTACCCTTAAGTCCTCAAAAACAACCCTATTTCACCTTTTTCTTGGTCACGCTATGCCTGCAACATAATATTTGAGTGGCCTCCCGGGTAATAAAGTTGCAGACAGCCTGCAAGACAGGTCAGAGAAAGCTAGCCAATTTGTATGGGTAGACCTTACAATAATTGGTGTCATCCCTACTAAGGTTGTTACACAATCCTGGGAATCCGTTCCCAACTGGGAAGACTCTGTCCCGGAAATAAAACAAGCTTACTTGACTCCCAAAAATGACTTACGTAAAGCCAACGATGCAAAATTATAAATACTCACATAATGAGATGTTAATTTGAAAAAGGTTGAAAAACATCCCATAATTGTTTGTTTATTCAAGGCAAGCAAATATTCCAGAATTAATGGATATACATATTTGAGTTGAGAGAGCTTATAGCTTCCATTCAACATTTTGTACAGACTTTGATGTCTTTCGATTCGATTGAATGCTTGAGCGTTTTTAAAGGAGCTTACGAGAGAACGCTCGGGCGTTCCAATTCGTATTGAGTGCATATTAATTCAGTATGGGCTATGTACATCTATATGGAAATTCAGGACCAAAAGGGTTAATTATAATCAACAGAACCAAACAGGATTTTAATCCCGCCCGAAATATTTTTCGGGGAATCACAAGAACTAAAATTCACAAAATTCACAACCTTAATCCCTACCAAAGCCAATCTATTGAGAAATGGATGGGGATTGCTATTTGGATATTATATGCAGAAATAACTACAGCTTGGATTGATTTTGCCCAAATAACTATTAGATGATTGAAACTATTACATTAGAATAAGTTTATATCCAAGAAAACATGAGACATTTGATAACAGAAAGCATGATTTAGAATATGTGATATTTTTAAGTATGATTATTAAAGCATGATCCATAGTTTTTATGAGCTACCAAATATTTGGTGCCACAAGTCTTAGTTGTTACCTTAATTCAAATGCAATCTCTAATCATTACAGAGGCTTGGTGACTAAAACCACCAAATGTTTGGCATACATAAATGTATGGTGACATTGATCTTTCATCACCAAGCCTTCGTTATTGTTAAAAAATACATTGTAAATAATATATACTTAGATAACGAAGACTAATTGCACCGAATATTTGGTTGTTCATAAAGACTCTGGTGATACGCTGTCCAGAACTGGATAGTTGCTATTTTTGGAACAATGCAAATCACCCAAAAACACTGGTTCTGTGCATCAACGGGTGATCACTTGTTGAGACCCCTAACCTGTTGTGTTTTGATCACTTGTTGAGACCCCTAACCTGTTGTGTTTTGATCACTTGATGAGACCCCTAACCTATTGTGTTTTAGATGTAAATAACACTTGAATCCGTTTTTCATAGGTGATTGCAGCTGAAGGCGAGCAGAATGCCTCCCGCGCCCTGAAGGAGGCAGCAGACGTGATCGCAGAGGCACCCTCTGCTCTGCAGCTCCGCTACTTGCAAACCCTCAACACAATCTCAGCCGAGAAGAATTCCACTATTATATTCCCTCTACCCATTGACCTACTCAGGTGAGAACCCCTGGAGAAATGAAATCAACCAACATATTGAGGGTTGAGAGCCACAGGGCTGTATCTGTATGTCAACAATCCTGACAACAAAAGATTTCAAGACCTTATGGGTCTTTCCAGATAAATGATTGTATACAAATGTGTGATAGATCATTCATCTTGAATCCACCATTAGGTTTTGAAACCTTTTGTTGTATGGATTGCTGCCTTGCAAATACAGCCTTGTACCTCTCAACCCTCAATATTGTGTTGTTACGTTTTGAGACAACACATGGATTTGAGTTTTTGACATTTAGGACGGGCACTTTTGTAATTGGTCAATTATTAATTTATTGAAACCAATCAGCATATGGGTTGGGTTGATCATGTGCTACATGTGTCCCAGAAAAAACATTACAATCTTTACATTCTCTCTGACTATTTGTGAAATCTAAGAAAATTACATGCAAATATTGTAAGTTTTTTCTGGGACACCCAGTATTTTGTCAAATGCCCAAATCCATGGTGAAACTGTTAGCATCAATAATGGTGTATTCAGAGTCTGTTGATTGCCATCAACAGATGTCACTCACTTCATGCCCCTTGTCCATCGATAAGTGATGACAAAATGATGCGGAATCAATATAACTTGCTGCCCTTGGCCTCTGATGAGCAACAATACGTGAGCAAAGGATTATGATACATTACTTAGCAAAAATATCTTTGAGTTGAATTTATTCCATCGTAAAGCTTTGATCACGTAGCATTGGCCAATTGAATGGTTCTGCAACTTTTTTTAAAATTAAAATTGGCATAGCATCACTAAAAACAAAATATTCATATATATTGATCTTCAAATTTGTTCTTATATATGCACATATTTTTTAATGTTGTTGACTGACTATCGATGGGTACAGCAACAGAATTCTTATATTGTTGTTGAATAACATGGGGTGATGGCTTTCAATATGTAGGCTCTGAATCCACCATAAGAAGGCTAGTAAGGCTTATGTCACCATTTCAAAAAGAAGAAAGTATTTCGTTTTAAAACAAAGCACTACATGCTAGTCGGGATTTGATAAAATATAATGCAAATTTCAATCAAAAGGAATAACATTTCAGACTAAATTATGCTTTTAACGGCAAAGAAATCTACCTTTTCTTTAATTTTCAGCCATTTTTACTATCATCTGGCTTTAACATAATTGTGCACGGAATTGAGTGTTTTGCTTACCATACACTTTTACGTTATAAGCACAATTTTATTTTTTTTCAGAATAACTTTTTGAACATGGTGATACAAGGAGTAATGGCATGCATATGATTTCTATAATGATTAATTGGCTATGTTATCACTCCTACATAAATTCTTGACTGACTTGTATTATGTGATTGCCATTAACATGTGATTGCCATTAACGTGGAATGGGCCAAATTTTGGTTCCTGTTAAAGCCACTCATTGCCAAATTTTGGTTCCTGTTAAAGCCACTCATTGAAATAAATTTCTGGACCATTTACGAGGCTTTTATCGGGCTGAAAAGCGGCATTTGGTCAGATTTGGTCTCATGAAAAAATGTGGCCTTCTCAAGTTCATATTACATGAAGTGTTTAGAGCAGGAAAAAACTAATAAGAGATCTTGGTCATTTGGTGCGAAGACTAAAGACTCTTATAACACCATCAGATATTCTAAACAATCTTGAACTTCATGATCAATATTGTGGTATGATTCACACCAGTTGAGATCAGCAAAATAAGCATGCCAGCTCGTATGCAGATTGCAATATATGACCTGTCATATCGAAAGGTACCATAAGCTCAGCATAGTAAATTACAAGATACGACCATTGAAGCTGAGCATAGTCACAAATCACGTCCAAGGTCGAATTTCCAATTTTATCAGGAATGTTACCTTCGAAGTGTATTCTATCATATTAATCAGGTTCCAACATCCAAAACATAAGATAAATATTTTAAAAACCAAGATAAAAATCTTTTTTCTCCATTCAAGTTTTATCAGTATGGAAACTTAAAACTCGATCTTCTCAGAACTATAGTTTTCTGAATCAGCCCAATGCCTTTAACCAATTTGGATGTAACTTTGCAATCAAACATCCAATAGCCAAAATCAAGGTGTAATTTAAAAGCTTAAAATATAATCTTTCAGATAGGGCCACAAAAATCAATTTTCATTTTGGAACCTTTAAGGTACCTTTCAATATGACGGGTCACATATATGTTACAAAGATGCTGACAAGTGTCAAAACTTTTACATAATACTCTATATATCTTGAATTGTGCAGAAAGCAGACAATTTACTCACATTAACCAAATTAACCACACAAGGACATAAATTAATCCGTATTTTTCAAATTATTACCATGTAACAAATCTTTCTGAATATTCAAATGAACTTATGTTCAATGTTTGTCCATGTGGTAGCAAAAAAAAATAGCCAAAAATAATACCAGATTCATGAGCGATTCATTACAAAAATATTGATATGCAGTAAATTTATGTCAATCAATCGTTATCAATCATTACCAGTCTCTTAAATAGTACAAAACTAGCAGTTCACAATGTTGTAGAATACAAAGGATATGCTATGGATCTCGTAACAGAGTCTGATTGCTTACTGCACAATTCAAAGTTTATAGAGTCTTAAGCTAGATAGGGTATGCTACTAGTTTTGCCTAAGATATTGTAGCCAGCATTATGGAAAAAGCAACGATTGAAAAAAAAAGAAGATAAATAGTTTGTCTCAAAGCTGACAAGTGTCGCAATAGCAATGTGGAATGCAGGCCTTTCTTTCCCCAACTATTCCTATGCTATGTATCCCATATCAAAGTGTTTTTATTCTTGAGTCCATATCTTATATCGGCTTTCTCTCCTATTTTGTTTTCCAATTCATGATTCTCACGTCTTCCTTTCTCCACTCTTTCCAATTTACGATTCTCTCCATGATATTGATGATGCATTATCAGTTAAAATCTCACGGGGACAGATAACTTCATACTCATTGTGTATGTACAACTGCATGCTGTATTGTATATATAATGCATACATCGCATCAGATTTTCAAAGCAACTTTTACCCGACCCTGTGACTCCTGCTCGACTCAAAAAGATGCTCTTAGTTTTTCCTTGCGCTTGTTTTCCCTCTGAATCTAATTTCCAGTAAAGTTGTGTCAAATCTGTGTGTGCTAAAACTTTTTTCTTTCATTTGGGAAACATTTTCTTTGGTATTCAAGCTAACAATACAAACGTG
>JXSR01S047836.1:56134-69157 GCA_000969725.1 Ophiothrix spiculata
ATAATATAACTCTGAAAACCTTGATTGTATGCAGCAAGCAATAAGACTGTTACAAGCTTATCCCTTGTATTCTACAATATTGTGAACTGGTGGTTATGTATTGTACAAGAGACTAGCAATGATTGATTAGGATTGATAAAGACCAAATCACTGAGTATTAATATTTTTGTACATGAATCGTTCATGATTTTGGTAATACATTTGGCTAATTATGTTATACCACATGGTTAAACATTGAACACATATTATTCAGCAAGATTGGGTACATGGTTATGATTTGAAAAATATGGACTAATTTACTTCCCTGTATGGTCATATTGGTTTATGTGCGTTAATAAGCTGTTTACTGCATACTTCAAGATTTAGAGTACGTATAGACCAGGGATTCTCAACTAGCGGCACGTGTGCCAAATTTGGCACTTTGACAAGTACTGATTAGCGCTTTGACACTCTCTAAAAATAAAGAAATACATTAGGAATACACTGAGGAATAGGCAAGTTTGGCGCTTTCCCCAACAATGTTTTTCATTTATGTGGCGCATTGCAAGGACTAGTTGAGAACCCCTGGTATAGACGACTTAGAAATGGATTACCTGATACCATTAAAGGTAATGATGCCAGATTTCTCAAGAAAATGAGATTTCAGGTGAAAGCACTGACCTGGTTGGCTCTGAGGGAAATCCTGTGTTCTTGTGACCTCTGAATTTGATGCAAAATAAGGCCAAAAAAAACATGTTTCAGAAGATGTGCACTGCTTTCGAATGCATATTTTTCTTATTTACTGAAGATTTTTTGTTGATTTTCAAAAAAAAATGGAGAAACTGATGCAAAAAAAAGTGAAAATGCAATAAAAAAAAAAGGACACTTGCATGTTGGCATCAACATTTTACCAAACTCAAAGAAACAGATTTTTTCTTACCTTTTCCCTGCATTTCTTCTGAGACATTTTTTTTTATTTGGCCTATGTTTATTTTTATTATTCAGTCTGTTGCCTAGATGTTACCAAGTTATTTGTATATAGTTTTCCTATGTTCTGTTGCAGATACTTCCATGAAAGCCGTGATAATTTAGCCAAGTATGTAACCAAAATGGCTGCTGCTTGCTGAACCTATATGCAACAAACTTTCTCCATGTGGCATTTGCTCTTGAGTCAAAAAATATAGCATGTGCATGTAGATGAAAACTTTTAGGATTTATATCAACATGTTTGATTGGCCAGTATCATGAATTAGTCATCTCTTTAGCCAATCAATGAAGGAATTTCAAAACAGCAATGCAAAATGGTCTTTTTACTTATGAATGGGGGCAGTATACAACGATTATTCCTATTGACCAATCAGCAATGTTTTATCACTGGGATAATTTTATATCAGTTATAACCCTTTCTTTTTTTATTTTGGTGTACTTTGCCTCAACCATACTATTAAAACTGAAACTAAACTATTTCTTCTATCAGTGTAACATTAACTATTTGCCTATTCTTTTATCAATTCAACAAAATAATACTTTATCAGCAAAATTCACTTCAACTACATTTTGATTGCAAAATTTAACCCTAACACTTTTGACTACTTCTTCTTGGAAATCTGCAAGTCAAAAATGGCAGATTTTCACCTGGATTCGAACCCACAACCTCCCACTTCTCGATCAAGTTATCACTATGTCAAGCCACTGAGCATCATTGCAGCGACTTCGTGATCATAGCTATCTTGGGTCTATGACGTATTTGGACTTGAATTTCTTAACTTTATGGGATGTGTGTGGGTTAGGGTTAAGCAAAAAGAAAATTTAAAATGTCCGGTATTTCTTTAAATCACATCATGAAAAATTTGAAATGTTGCAAAAAGCAATCCATCACCAAAAAGGTACTATTTAATTGATGATATTTGTATAGTTTGGGCTATTGCTGTACAAATTTAGAGAGTTATGTTATCATTTCTGCAGCAAATTATTGCTCCCAATTTCTCCAAGAAAAATCCCCAGCATGCCTACATCATACAACTTGGCAATGTTCACCCTAAGGTTTTTTCAAAATATGCATTAAAATCATGAATGTTAACTTTCTTGTGTTGGTCCCAAATGTAATTAAAACATTTTATGGTTGATAAGTTTTCTTATTTAATTGGACAATTAATATTGATAACATTTACTGGTACATTTATTAAAGGGACTGACCTAGATTCTTCACACTAATTTTTTAACCTACACATTTTTTACATGAATCGATAGAACATTTTTATAGTAATACAACCTACAAGTAGTTTTCCATGATCTTGTTTCTACACCTGTGATGGGTTAACAAATTATTTTTGATGAAATTGTTTCTCTTTTAATATATATTAAATGCTTTAAATAAGCACGGGGACTCGTCAAAAACAACAGCACCACTTTTTTGACCTTTTCTGAACTCATTAATTTATTTCACCGTTTCTAATGTGAACGTGAACATGATACAAAAAGCCATTTATGTATTTAAATTTGTATACTTTTCAAGAAGCACAATATTTTATGCGGCTTCAAAGTTTATAATTTTCACATATTTCATTAAGCTATAGATTTTTAAAGAAGCACAATATGTTATACGGCTTCAAATAGTTAATATCAAAATCCCCGTGATCCCCAAGAAGCACAATATGATATACGGCTTCGAAATTATTACTATCAAGATACATCACTATCCCCAAGAAGCGCAATATTGTATACGGCTTCAAATACTAGTAATTAATAATATCAAAATCCCCGTGATCCCCAAGAAACACTATATGCTATACGGCTTCGAAATTATTAATATCAAGATTCTTCACTATCCCCAATTGGCCAAGAAGCGCAATATAATATACGGCTTCAAATCATTAATATCAACATGAACAAGATTCCCTACGAAGCACAATATGTGATACGGCTTCGCAAATTTTATGTTCTATGTCATATAAAAGATTCGCCAAAAAGCTAAATATTTCATACGGCTTGAATTCAAAAATAAAATGACTTGAGCAGATCAATAAATCTCCCAACCAAATTTATGAAATGAATTTGGCCCACCAACCCCAACCTAAAAACACTTCAGCAGTTAATCCAACATTCGAAAATCAAAAATGTTGAAATGAAAAATAATGCTTTCCGTTAAATTGGTAGCAATAAGGATCCACTGCGGATCTTAATTTTTTGCTGATTGAACGATTCTAAAGTTGATCTTTAGGGCCCGGGTGAAAAAGGAAAAAAAAAAAAAAAACCAACAAGGGAATGTTATAAGATAATTGCATCTTAAGATTGACCATCGGGTCGTCGGAATGTACATTCCAGTGAATTATGCCCCTGATTATTACATTTTGCACTTTTGTGAGCGTATCTAAAAGAAAAAGTGAACCATTGACCTTCTATGGTAATAATTTGTAACACGTTGATCGCAACAAAACCAAAACAATGCATGACTGACTCGAGGTTCAACTAAATAATCAAGGGGGGGGGGGGGCATTCCCACAATTTTAATTTCGATCGGTCTCAGCTGCAAGTCTATTTTTAAACGAAATATTCTTACAATTTACATCAGGATTTACCCATTCAATCCCGGGGGGTCTGACCTGAAAAGGGGCAATGTATGTGCGGCCCTCAAGACCCCCTTTTCTACCGCTCCCTAGACCACAATTTCAAACACAATCTTTAGTCCACAAGGCCCATTTTCAAAAAATTTCAGTTCCCTAGCGTCATTTTTTGAAAGAAATGTGAAAAAGACCCCCATTTCAATGAAAATTGAGGAAATACAAAGGTTTCAGATAACGGGGCCGTACACTCCTACCAAAACCTATTCGAGTGTCACCCCTGTGATATTTCAATGGTCTGATTTTTAAGCTAACTAGCGAAGACAAATCGATGGCTTGAAACAAGTGCAACTAACTACAGCATTGCTTTTGAATTACGCTACCTTTCCCTTACCAGAAAAATTAACCATATTTAAGCAATATGCTTAGCAATAGAATTAGGCATATATGCCTTAAAATATATTGCTTATTAGCAATATCAATATGCTTAATAAGCAATATTTGAGGCATATCTTAGCAATATTAGAGCAATATCTTTGCAATATTTGAGGCATATCTTAGCAATATCAATATTTTGAGGGTATATATGCTAATTGTCCGTTTTGCAATTTTATATTTATGCTTTATTTGCACTCAAGATTTTTTGGTATAAAATGAATGGATTTGGGCTTCAAAACATGCAAAATATATTCCTCTGAAACATTTTTTACATTTTTAAACCATTGTGCATAGATTATACCTTGGCTAGGCTACTTCCAAACACTTTCGAGCCTTATTAAGTTGTATAAGCTTACCCCATGTATTTCTGTAAGGCTGCAGAATTTTGCACCTCAAGTGGACGATTTGGCCGCTGAAAAATGGCATCAAAATCCTCCAAAAATTTGCAAAGTCCAGATTCAGCAAATGAGTAGATGGTCGTAAAACAACATAAGACAACACTGTATAAGGTTATTTGTCTTAAAAAACGAGTAAAAAGAGGACAAATAAGAGTTGAGAACAGAGCAAAAGAACTTCCTCCTGCATTCACTGTATTGCTAACACATGCCACCCTTGATATTGTTAACTTAACTGCTAACAATATTGCTGATGTGTGTTCCATATTGCTAACCCCTTGATATTGTTAATCGCACTGCTCACAGTATTGCTAACCCATTGATATTGTTAACAGAATTGCTAACAATATTCTTAATGTAAAGATATTGCTATCATTTAAGCAATATATTGCTAGTTAGGAAAATAATTAGCAATATTTTTTGATATTGCTAAGGATATTGCTTGAATATTGCTTAATTAGGCATATTGTATGGTAAGGGTTATGCCGACCAAATCTTTAGTAAAATGCAATTCTAAATGTTCAATTTAATCGCTCACTGTAGCGATATGTTAAATGGCCGATGATTTGTAATTTGTAGCAATAAGTCAACACGCAAATTTTACCTTAATTCACCTTGAATAGAATTATTATTCAGTAAATGAAACTCATAAAATTAATTCCAACAAATCACATACCTTAATATTGCTATTTCTTGCAAATGAAATTGACAAATTTCTTGCAATCAATCCAATATTGTGACTACAAAATGTCAAGTGCTTCAATATGTCCAGTCCTTTGTGTCTAGCGCATACAAAAATAAATGTTAATGCGTCAAGAGCTCAGAAGAGAATGCTGGATGTGTGCTTCAAATAGGGCGAGGCTAAATCGATTGATCAATAAATGTGATCGTGTTATAACGGCATAGGCCATAGCGCCCTCTCGTCCCGGCTTATTAAATCTGGGAGTAAATTCTAGTTAATTTATCCCGATTTATTTGGTAAAACCATCTGAGGTACAAATTTAGGATTTAGAAAACACAGGATAGTCACACCACCAAGGATATATTGCAAATAAATTTTGTCAATTTGAGCCATTACTGTCAATTTTTGTAATTTTTTGGATTTTACTACACTTTTAAGCTTTATTTATAGCATTTCCATAAGTCTTTAATTTTAAGTGGAATCAAGGCTAGTCCCTTTAAGTATTCATTTCTTAAAGACGATTGTGGTGTTAATTTTCACCAACAAGTGGCAACGTTACAGAATCAGTTGTTTTGTCAAAACGCGTGCATGGTTTCTAAGCGTATGATTTGCACCTAGTACACAAATCGCAACACGCGCACTAGTTTTTTATGCATTGTCTTCCTGGAAAGCGCCGAAAATTGCGCGAAATAGTAATAAGTAGCTACGAGTGCTCCCGAGCCAAAGGGCCTTCAGTGATTAAACGTTTTACGTGTGATTTCCTATACCACAAAGATTTTTCAAATATTTGCTACCTGTAGAATTTTTTAATTTTTTGCTGGTCAATTGTGAATGTCAAGTGGATGTCAAATCAAGGAAAAAAATATGGGGTCACCGACTGTTTTCAAAGATAGCTAGAGATTAAATTACATGGGGTAAAATCAAAAAAACTATTTTCATCGCCGGGTATGTCGAAATTTGGTTTTATAGCATCAAACAGGTAAAAAACGTTAATTATGATAATTATCCTAATGCTCGAGTTTTCAATTTATCATCAATTAAAAGGAATATGACGTCATAGCGCACTTAGATTATCGGTGAACCCCATTTTTTATTGCTGAATTTTAAAGTTTAGACTATTAAGTGACAAAAAATAAACCAAATCTACAGGTAGGAACTTAATCACTCATCTACATAGTCAACCAAACGAATTGGAAGTCTGAGGTACATAGCCTTGGTTCAAGGCTGTACTGGCATTTCTTTAATTCACAAGACTTATGAACCCAATTCTTAAACCAAGCTAAACTGAGTGCAACTATATGCCTACATTGGTATACCCTGGTATCACTTTTAATCTAGATAATATTAAATGGTATCACTAAGCTCAGTCTGTAGACATTGTCTATTAATAGCACTGATCAATTTTCTTCCCACCCTCAGCACATTTGAAATCCAGATGGTGACATTGACCAACTTGCTTTGGGGTATAAACACATGTGTTTTTAATCTTATGACTTGCGTTGGGCATAGCATATAGTGGGAATATGATCTATGAAAACAAGAAACAAAAAATAGAACATATGTAATTTATGAATGTTGTAGGCCTATCTATGACACATTTTTTTCTCAGGAGCAATGACCATTCAATGTTATCACTGCTGCACTGGTATAATTCTAAATCTAGACTGGACAATCAGACACATAGTCATAGGCCTATATATGGGATGTGTACATTTTAACATTTTTCGTTCAAAAACTAAATTTAGAAAAAGGATAAATGCACAAATAAAAATAGATAGCTTTTGACAGTGGTTTTACCAAACTTTTCGGACTATGATAATAAAAAAGGACAACAGTGAAAGTTGTTATTCAAAGACTTGCAGCAAGTCTAGAGGTACACAGCTGGCACCTAGTATTTTCGCAAGTGTAAACTTGTACAAAAACCTCATTTTTTATATCAATCGACCTAAATTTGTCAAAAATTCATGCTTGTGTAGGTGCATTTTCTATTCAATATGAATAAATACATGTTTCCTCTGACATTTGCTCTTCCATTGCCGTAAAATTGCTGATTTCATGGACCATATACAATTATATCATCAGTTAAAATAATGTGCAGAAATGTTTTGAGCCTATCACACCATATTTTCAAATGAGTTAAATGCAATTTCTGTTTAGTTGTTTAGATCAAATATAGACTCTGTTTAAAATGATGCAAGTCGGTTATAAACGGCTTTCGGATTAGTTCAATTAAAAGAATCTTTTTTTTTTTCGGGTGACACATACCAATATGAGGGATATAACTACCAAGTCCAGAGATGTAGAAAGCCACTTTACTACTTACCCCGATCGGGGTAAGATGAGTGGGCTATGTAGAACTCAGGGTTTTCTAGTAGTCGGTGGATGGATTATAATGTGATGGTGGATTTGTATTGCGGATAGTATCACCGAAAATTCAAAGGTCCTATGGATCAGACTACTTTCGGATATTGTTGAATAATAGGTTTTGTATGGAAATACTTTGAATAACTAAAAAAAAAGCATGCGTAGAGACATAGTATTACATATTGGAGAAAAAGATTTTGCGAAAAAATTTACATGTACTAATATTTATTTTATTATGTTTTATATCTTTTAATAAAATGTCAAATATAATGAACCAATGTGACAAAGAGAATGTCTGAAGTTATTTCCAACAGACAAGTTCAATAGATTGACCATGTCATTCTATTCAGAACAGAATGATGGGAGGGACTTGATAAATTGTGCACATTCCCTTTTTTTGGGGGGGGGGTACTCTTTGGTAGGTATGTGATATCCGCGATATCCAACATAGGGTCTTGGGAACTGATTTTTGGTAAAAAATAGGGTCTATTGAACTGATTTTTTTCCGAATTTAGGATCTGCTTTTTCCCCATAAAAATATGGCTATTTGAGCTGAAAATCTTTCAAAATTAGGTTGAAAACTTAATAAGACATACTGTTGAGTCATTTTCTTTGAAAATGGGGTCTTCGGAACTGAAGTAATCTTAAAATGAGTATCTTGGGGAGCAGAAGAGGAGGCTTGAAAAGGGGTTTTTGAGGGCGATACATACCCGTACCCTTTGTAAATGTAAGTGATCCCCCTGGCATACAATATTATCAACATTTTTTTTTTCGGAGTAATTTACTTGGTATAAAATGAAATATAATTCAAAACAGTTTCAGAAATCGGTAACCTGACTGTCACTGAAATTTGTTCTGTTTTAACAAAAGTTATATATTTGCAAAAAGCCTTCTATTTTATGCTTGCTTCCCATTCCTGCCAAAAGTATTTGATTTGTTTCCCCTGTAAGCCTAATCTCCCCAAAAGTTATTTGTTTGAGATAAGGCGACGAAAAAAATCCTGTTTTTTGGGTGCGACCGACCCTAAATTTGTGTGTTTTTTTAGTTTTGATAAACCAAAATCTTGTAAAATCAGCCGTTTTTTGGCCAAAATGGTGAAATTTTGGCTAATTTTTTTAATAGAAATTTTTTTTTTTTTCATTTTTTCTGCTATTTTTTTTTTAATTTTGGGTTATTTTGGGCAAAAAAAAAAATTTAGAAAAAAAATTTGCCTGACAGACCGACTTGAAAGGTCCGCCCGCCTGTAAAACTTTTTTTTTTTCGTCGCCTTAATGAAAGTTATACTTTAAAGAGTGTATCTTCATGCCTATAACCAGAGGGGACAGAGAGGGTCTAAGGGGTTTCTCCCAACCCTTTTGAACAAATCTCAACAACAACAAAAAATTCCTAAAAAAAACCAAATATTTGTTTCAACATGAGCAAAATATAATGATTGTAGGTAGAATACTTTTGAAAACCATATTTTTTACTTGTCTCTTTTTCAAAGCAAGTGCTTAGTTTTGGGTCAACAAAAAAAAAACATGTGACAATTGTCGGCAAACCCGATTCTGAGCTACAGCCTTCTGAAGTTGAAAATGAATGAAAAATGTTGGGAGTTTGATTGTTAGATACAAAAAATGAGGTCCTCGAAGTATATATTTTCATTGAATGAACTTGTTTTCTACAAAAATACACTCCAAAATGTGACATAATTAAGTTGCTCGTGACCAAGTCAGATCCAGTTTTCACTGAAATGTATTTGGGACCATCACTTATCATGATTTTCAAATGCGTTTTTCTCAGAAGTATGTTTTTTTTTAATCTGTCAAATGTTATCATTCTTTATTTTGTCATAGCTTGGTAACCAATTATGTCCGATGCCTTTTAATATTGGTAACATTTTAAAGCTGATTAAACAAGCTGTTAAGTCATACCAAAATATCAATTTTGATTTTCGGACCCAACATGTACCTTTTGATGTAACGTGTCACATTTTGAAATTGAGCCCCCCCCCCTCTCTTTTTGAACTTCTGGTTATGGGCCTGGTAGTCTTTTGTTGCATCAATTGAACCATATAATGACATGAAATGGCTAATGAAAATCTCATTTTTTTGTTTTATTTTCTCATTCTCTTCTTCTGTTTGTTTCTGAATGCATTCCACTAGGTCTCTGTGATCAAGAGATGCGAGGTTTGTCTCTCTTCACGACGCTCTGACACCACGTTGAAAACCAAGTGGATTTATGTGTCCGTCTTTTTCCTTTCTTCTTCTTTAGCTTGTTACCATGGTGATATTGAATTGGTATACAACTTCTGATAATGCAGAATCTCCTATTTTTATGTAGATTTTGCATGAATATTGAATGCTGTACTTGAATTTCAGTCCTCAAATTTCTAGCATGAATGTCTCAATGCTTTCTCTAGCTATCACTAGTTGAATCTCGTCACTGCACCCATGGTTTCAAGTATATTCCAATATGAAAGTCCAGTATTCCAGTTGGGTTTCAGCATTTGCTAACACAATTTTCTTTTCTCTCCTCCTTTCATCTACATATTTTATTCTCAAATTTTCTCCAAAATAGTGGTCTTTCTAGAGGTCTGCGTTCACGTTCGTCATCCCATCCACGTTCGTCATCCCGGCCACGTCCGTCATCCCATCGCAAGGAAAAGACGCCCTCTGTACATTCTGAACACTCTCAACACACTGATATTGTAGTAGACTCCGAGCATTCGGATCATACCGATCTGGGAGCTGAATCGGACCCCTCGGATCACCTAGACCTTTGTATTAACGATTCTGATCACTCTGAGCATCTTAACGAACTTGTTATTGTCACTCCAACAGACACGCAAACAGACCTGGGTTTTGATTCGTTATCACCTGAAGAAGACAATGCACTAATTATACACTAACCAGATACTGATTATAAACAGGTTGTATAACTATTGCATATAGAATATTTAAAAAACCATCTTCAAATATGAAGCAGCAAATTGACTTTGACCATTGTATTCTGGGATACTGGGCTTTTATTTTGCATTTTTCTTTTGTTTGCAGCTCTATTGTGAAAAACTATTAGTGTGAATTGGTTACACGGTAAATCAGCACTGATATCCCATCATGCAACAGCAGACAACAGAGTTGATTAATGGAGACATCTGCAGGAAATTTGTGTTTCCCAAGTCAAAGTTCAGAGGCAAAAAAAACCCCAAAAAGTAAAAGTTTGAAAAGCAAAATTGTGATGTTGCAATCAACAAACAAACAAACATTAGGCTGATTTTATAAAGAATTTTATTAGAACTTTTGATATTCAAATAAGAGCTTATACTTTGATCAATACTAAATAGGCAAGAATTATGAGGCTTTTCTTCATCCGCAAGGAAACATAATCCCTGTTACAAGCGCGCCGTAAATAATGATGCACGAGTCACACGTGCTACATACGCTGCGTCTCCAGCAGTTGTGCTGTGTCCATCTACGCACGTGCTTATCTGCATTAATTCACAATGTGAAGAGGCCCGCCTATTTGGTGTTGATCAAAGTATAGAGTAGGACGAGATTTCATGTTAACAGAGGCTGTGTTTGCTAACAGCATTAATCAAATCAACTCACTGTTAAATACAAAAATACAATTCTTACTTTTTTTAAAATGTGTATATATGTTGCAATAAAATATTTATAAACATCAATATTGATGTTACAGCTTAAGCTATGTTCACAATTGCCCGTACAGCGTCCGTACGAACAGCTACGAATTTGAAAATGATGTACTGCCATTTTTATACCATTCATGTATGAACTTCTAAAGGTCTACCAAAAATGGAGTTTTGCTAGACACCGACGTTCGTACAAACAGATCAAACTATCATCAGAACACAGTAGCTATTTGTACGAAATAATGTAACCATATCTTAAGTTTGCTTTTTAATTTGAATCATGTTCAATTGATTCTCAAATTTAACAAAAACTGTGTTATTTTGGATGAAGTTTAATTCACCACTTGCAAAATTGATTGTTTTGAAATCAACTTGGTTGATGAATATTGTTAACAATGGTACTTAAGCTTACATACGAGGGGGTATCAAAAAGATCACCAAGAAGGGAAGAAGCTAACTTTCGTCAGGATGGTCACTCGTCCTTGTGTATGTTAAGGTGCAAAAGTGAAATCAGTGGCATTTATACTTTCCATACAGGTGTCGATAGATGTCAACAACCTGCCTCCGCTAACCATATAAACTGCATTGAGAATATAAAATTGATATGTGGCAAGATTTTAAATCCCTGCATTTGAAGCGTTACAGCCCAGTAATTCTATGAAGACACATTCATATTTGATACCATAGTATAGGGTAGCTAGGTCTCCTCTTTCCATTGATACCAAATTTATGGAAATTAGTCAGAATAACACGTCATAACGACGTAATAAAGCATGGCTGACCTGAAAATGTTGATTTTAGCAAAATACAATGTGGGTGTTTTTGGCTAAAAGAGGACCCCTACAAAGTCGGTCTGTGAACAGTCAGTTTTAAGTGGGAGAAATATGTTACTTTGCACAGTGGCTAATGTAAAGTTGACTTAAAGGTCACACAATAAAATTATGTTCTTGGCTGTAATTCTTCTTGGTGATCTTTAAATCTTTTTGATACCCCTCTCGTATTTATGCCCATTGCAATGCTATATGTGACGCGTTACATCAAAAGGTACAAGTTGTCGGCCAAGCAAGTTTCGAGATACAGGCCAATTAAGCTTGTAAATTATAAAGAAAATAATAAGAAAACAACCGTCTTTATTCATCGTAACTTCAATTTTCACAAGCAATGTATCATTTTAAAGCTTATTTTGTCTTCTTACAAGTAACACAAAAATCTCAATTTTGTCCAAGGTAGACAACTTGTACCTTTTGATGTAACGCGTCACATATGATGAATGCAGGATAGACAATATAATGGGCAATACATATCATTAAAAGGAGAAGGTTATTGTAAGTTATTTTTAAAAGTAAGAAATAAAAAGTTGACCAAAGATTTGTGAATGTAAAGGGAAATGTCATGTAATATAACTGTAAGCAAACTCTGCCACAAGCACATGATCTGCAGATTGGCCTAGGCTGGACCTGCTAGGGCACTGCCACTTGGAGCTATGTTATCAGCTCAAGACTATCCAACTATGAAGGCAGGTATTCATCAAATGGTCAAAAGGTTGACTAGAAACACACGTCAAAAGGAGAACGTTCATGTGGCCAGTACGTGTTCAAGTATAGATCTTAGAGCATGTACACCAGCTGGGTCACATGTTCTGTGTAAATACAAGGGCCCGTATTCCAGAAAGGTGTTTAGCTAAACCACGGTTTTAACTGAATACCAACTGTCCATGAATGATACGCACCGTTGCAACTTTCAAGTGGAACAGTACAATGAGCCATGCTGTTGACGGAAAAGTAAAACCGTGATTTAACTAAACGCCTTTCTGGTATACGGGGCCAAGATTTCCAAGTATCATATTCTTTTTGTCGCTTAGTAGATACGAATACAGCAATTGTATTGGTTAATAGCTGAATAGAATTTTCAATATAGTACAATATATTTCGAATATTTGATGCGATCCTATATATGGTACACTTAGTCGCT